>OENM01000576.1:32696-73988 GCA_900239745.1 Rotaria magnacalcarata
GTTGATAGTTATAACTAGGCTATCAACCGTAGTTATAAGTCGAGTTGATAGTTATAACTCGGGTTGATAGTTATAACTCGATCAACCTTTTGGCCAAAAAGTTGATCGGTTATAACTCGAAAGTTATAACTCGAGTTATAACTACCCTAGTTTTAACTCCCACACTGTATTCAACTGATCTATATTTTAGTGTGATTAGTAGATTCGTTTCATCTGAATTCTTATCTCTTAATTCTGTGTAGGAATGAAAGATGTTTTTGATATATATGATACAAAAAGTCAAGGTATTATTAAAACTAGTTCACTTGGTACAATTCTTCGTAAACTTGGTTTTAATCCACTTGAAAGTGATGTACAACGAGTTATTAAAGAAGTTGATCCAAAAAGTAAATAATTTGAAGTTTTGAAAAAAAGTAAACAAACGAAAATTATTCATATTTATATTCAGATACTGATCAATTAAAATTTCCTGAATATGTTAGCGCAGTTTTAAATATTCCTACATCTGTAACCGATAAAGATATTATTCCTGCTTTTCAAGTATTCGATATAGAAAATGTCGGCTTATTAGAAGCTGAAGATATGCTGAAACAATTATCAAATATTGGTGAACAACTTAATGAAATCGAATCAAAAACATTTAAGGACAATATGAATATTAACGAAAAAGGTTTATTTGATTACAATGGTAAACATAATTTTCAAGTCTCTGTTTATCTTTTAATTTGTTTCTTTTTTCTAGAATTCTTTCTTAAATTTACTCAACCAGCAGCACCTAAAAAGAAGAAGAAAGGCAAAAAAAAGAAAACAAAATAAAATTTATAAGAAAATTTTATTTTTTTCTGTTTATATAAATATACCGTTGCCGAGGAAAAATAACTACCAAATGTTAATACATATATATATATATATAAAGAAAACCATCATCCGTATAAGACATAATAAAAGAAAGAAAAAAAAACAATCTATCTGTTAAGAATAGGATAAGATATGATAAGAAGATATTAAACACAACCAATTGCTTGACGCATTATTGTACGATATTGTTCTTGAGTTATATTCAATTCACCTCCACCACCACCGCCGGGTAACTGAATTTCGGCTGCTAATAGTCGGTCAGCTGTAAGAGACTATAATAAAAAAAAATGTACATTTGAAAAAAGTTTAACTGATCTAGATTGTAAAACCTTTGAAAAGTCTGGATTAGAAAAGGTTTTCATTTTTGTTTCAATCATTGAACCAGGAGTAATATTGCTTTGACATTGATAGAGTCGAGTATTAAGCTAAAAAATAAGAGAATATTATTATATGTACTAGTAACAATGGTAGAAATCAAAAGACTACGATGATTTGTTAGATATGAAGAGATTTTTAGAAGTCTTGTCTATGGAATGATCCCATTATATTTGGAATACATAAAATGGGGTCTAATGATTTTTTTTCTTTGGTTGATTTTAAAATTATCATGGTCCCCTAAGACTTACTCTAACTTCTCATATATGCTTCCAAGTTTATTTAAATATTTTTATAAAGAACATGCAAATTGGAATACTTCCGGTGAATGCATCTGAAATTTCGTGTCCAAGCGAAACTGAATCTCCTTACATTATTTGCTGTTTGATCAACCAATTTCATTTTTGAACGTATAATTTCATGTTTAGCTGCCACATTTTCTCCAGTTATTTTATAACTGGCTATTGATGAAAATAGATCCTAAAATGAGAGAATAAAGAATTGTTATCTTCTTATCGACATGCCTCTTTAAAAAACTTTTCAAACAGATCAAATGTTAGTTTCAAAAAACGTGCATCTAATCAATTTTTCGTTAGCAGATAAAATGATGCTTTTGTACCCGAACTATGATTTTGCTACTCAATTTTCGGATATCCTGATCATGACTAATCAACTCGAGAGGTGTATGAACAAGAATCCTTTTAATTGCGTTCGATTGCTATCAAAGGTATTTATAATGTCAACGAAAATGTAACTCTCTATTCGATATACATACATTTAAAAGTAATGTAGAAGTTTTATAAATATCAGCTATTTCATTGATATTCGTAGCTGATGCTGGTTGTTCAAGTTTAGTCAATTCAACTGATGAACGACTCATCTTCAGATGCCATATTTCCTCTTTTAAATGTCGAACAGTATTTCGAAGTGCTGAAATCTAAAATATGAATGGATGTGTAACATCGTCATTACAGTCATTTGAACATTACTTCTTGTTCACTGGCTGTTGACATTAGATTTCCATCTCCGACAGATGGTGACGGTAATTGACATTGTGGAGATACTATTCCATCTGAGCTAGAATCTAAATCAATCGAGGAAAAAAACACATTTATTAAATAAAACAAAATGGATAAGTCTTTACTAAGTGATCCAGTTGGTTTCAATGTTCCTCCGATTTTCTTCTGCATCAAATCATCAACAAGTTTATTTTTAGTTAATTGTTTAAGTCGTTCTTTTAATGCACTCTTCTCGTGTTCGAGTTGTTCATTATCATTTTGTAAAACAGCCATAGCTTCTTCACATTGTCTAAACGTAAAAAAGAAATAAAAGATTCCTATTTTTTCCCTTATTCTGTTCAACGTACTTAATCTTTTTCTGTCCATCAACTTTAATTTCTTCTAATGTTTGTTTATGTTTGTTATCTTTTTCTTCGAGTTCTTTTTGTAAAGTATCAATTTTTTTCTCATTTAATGATAAACGTATATTCAATTCACTTAATTCATCATGTTTTAATTTGAGCATTTTCTTAATTTCTAATATTTCTTCTTCTTTTAATTCGAGTTTACTACGAATCAAATCTGCTTCATTTATCGATGTTTTAAATTGTTCAGCAATAACATAAATCGATTGCTTAGCATTTTGTTCAGGTGGGACTGTAGAATCGAATGAACCTGTTTCTAATGAATCGCTTATGTTGGATAAGGTAGACACGGTTTCGTGCATGGAATCTCTGAAAAAATTTTGTTTTTCTAATTACAAATGATGCAACGATGGATAAATAGAAAATATTTACCTAAGACTTTCATATGGACCACTATCTTCTTTTTTATAGATTTTATCACATGCTTGATATGCAATATTTTCTATATCTTGTGTGCTTACTCGATCGTTAGCGTCTAAGAAAATATTCAAAAAAAAAACCCGGTTTTCTATGATATATACTTTCAATAATCAATGATTTACCAGAGAGTAAAAGAATTTGAGTTGTTAAACCAGAACATATTTCATGGAATGTTTTTGTTAAACGATCTAGATTACGAATAGATGATTCAATTGACGAGATGCTATTTGAATCGAGAACTAATGAACGATTTTTATCATCTTCTTGTGGTACAAGACGATTTATCTATAAGAAGAAAATAAAAATCTATGCTTAAGATTTGTAAGCATTGTTTTTGCAGTTATTACTTTGCTAACTTGAGCTCGCATTTGTTCGTTACTTTCAATAAGACGTTTCGTAAGTAGGGCAAACGGACTTTGATCATTACCAGACTAAAACATATAAAGAATTGTGAGATCGAGTTACTGACAAAAACTATTAATTTCAGAGAGGATCGCAGGTAGCATAATAATTTTACACTGCGGAAGATTCAACTGCATAACTTGCTCATGAATGAACAAAACCGCATTCGTTCTTATGTGAATCTCAATGTTGCAACAACAGTAACAATACAATTTACAAAACATTTAACTTAACTTATACAACAAATTTCTCATGCATTTTACCTGCTATAATATTTCTATATTATCGATATAAATTTTCTCATTAAATATTAATAGAATTCTTTTCCTTTTTTACCTTCTGTAAAACTTGTATACGTTGAATATCCGCTTGAAGTGAATCACTACTTGACAGCACGACACGCGTTAAATCTCGCAAATAAGTAGACATGGAAAATTTCTCTTGGCTTAAATAACTTTTATAGATGTGCTAAAACGAAAAAACAAAGACAGGAAATTTGAAAATTTTAGAACAAACAATGAATACTTCATAAAATGATATCGTTTTATCCAATGTATTTAATGATAATGAATCATGTAATTGATCTTTTTGTAAAAGATCAAGAAGTAGATCGAGCGATTTTTCATGTGATAATAAATCATGATAAGTGCTGGCCACATGACGAAGAGTATCTGGATTGCATACTCCCATTGCTCTACAATTAAAATAAACAGGGTGATAATTAAAATGATATCTGTGAGAGAATGATTATTTCAAATCGAATCGATAATAACCTAGTTTTTATGAGTCATTCATGCAATACGAAGTAAACAGAATCTTAGTCAAAGATTATCTGAAGAACAAAGCAATCTGTCTGATATCACTCCTCTATTCACAACAGCAGTCAGTATTCATTTCTATAGAAAATACTGACGTGATTTCTTTCTAAGAAGAAAGTTTAGGCGGAAAATCTTAAAAAAATCATGGAATATTTCATCAAAGAAAAAAGAAATCTTACTTCACAAATTTTTGAAGAATCAATTGAAAAATTGATAATGATTGAGACAGTTTACATGCAAAACTCCATTCTTCTGCACGATGTGTATTAACGACATCATCAAAACTTATTTGATCGACTCTTGGAAATCTTTTCTGTACTTCAATTGTCAATAAATCACATTTCGATATTAAACGATGAACAAGTAGAAGAGCAAGAATACAATCTTGATCTGCGCCACGTTTAAGAAATTGTTCAGGTAAAAATAATGTTAATAAATTAACATGTTTTGTTAAATTTTGTACGTCAAGTTTTTTTATTTCGTTTTCAATTATTTCACCATAACTTTTTGTTTCAACAATTTTAGCTTTAAATTCACTTGATTGAACTGAACCAGCGAGTTTTAATTGTTCCTCATATTTTTCAATTTGTTTTTTACATTGATCATTTTGAAACTAAGGAAATAAAATTTTCGAAATTTCTGCTTTAAATGCCATAAGATGAACATACTTGCATATTTTTAACTGTCTCACGAAATTTCAATATAGTTCGTTCATGATCACCAATAGTGTATTGTAATTGTTCAATTTGTCGGTCTTTCTAAAGGAAAAAAATGTGGAAACTTCGGATTTCATCCGAGAGTTATGTGTACTGCAAAAAGTACATGGGCCATATGAGTCATTCTAGAATGTCTGAACACCAAAATTATCATGAGAAACTAGGCACTTTGGTTTCTGGATGCAGTTTTTGTGCATTTTGAGACCGTTTTCAGGCGATGTTTCGTTAGAAAGCTACGATTTAGTTCAAAACTAGTATCAGATGCGGAATCAGCGTTAAAAACTGAGTCGATTTATATATGTTGTGGATAATTCTAAGAAAAACGTTTTTTTGAAAAATTCCTATACTCCCCCTCAGAGATGGGCTGGTCAATAATGACAATTTTTCCGATAACTCAGCCATTTCTTGACGGATCCTTCTCATCTTCGAACTCGACTGAGACATTGATGAGGCCGAACTGTATAGAAAGTTTCATCACGATCTGACTCTCCTTTCGAAAGTTATCGTGTAAACGACCGACCGGACGGACACACTGACCGATTCTAGTGTACTCACTTTTTGAGTACACAAAAAATGAAATGATTTTGATTTCAACGTAAAAAAAGAAATCATATTCAAACCTCACGTAATTGATTTTGTAATAAATCAATAGTTTCACGAAGATCACGTTCGACTTCTTTAGCATTTTCTTCCATCTCTATTTTAATGAGAGAGAGAGAAAACAATGGAACTTATGAAAAGAATGTTCGACTTACCTTTGTCCATTTCACAGAGTGACTCCTTTTTATTAAAAAAAGGACAGTAGTTATGAAGGTAGAAATTGATAAAAGAAACTTACGAGATTATCAACATTTTCTTGCAATTCTCGTACTTGATCTTCAAGTGAAAGATTTTTATTTGTCAATATCTCAACCATTTGTTGAGCACCCAAACATGTATCGACCTAAGCAAAATACTCGATCTTAGTTTTTATCTCACAGGTTGCTTCATAAAAGGGATTTTTAAAAGAACCTGTTCAGTTAAATCTGCAATCGTTGCTTGCATAGCTGTAATTTCAGCTTTTGCATTTTCATTTTCTTTTGATAATATTTTAACTTTATGTTCTAATGCTTCACATTGCTTTTTCAGTGTTTCATTTTCAGCTTGTTTAGTCAATGATAAATCACGTAATCTAAACAACAATAACATCGATCGAATGGATGAATAGGAAAAATAGAAAGTTTTACTTAATTAATGCTTGTTCCATTTTAATTGTTCGTTCATCATCAACTTTTTGTTGAATATCATTTGCTACTTGATTAGACCCATTTAATTGTATTTCACCTTTAATAATATCTAATTCTAATTGTGCCTCTTCAAATTTCTCTTGTAACGTTGCATTTTCTGATGTTATAGTTTCAAGCTAGAAAAAGTCAAAGAAAATGGAATTCCAATATCAGAAAAATACGGTATATACTTTTTCTTCAGCCATTTCAAGATCGAGTGCAAGTGATTCAATTCGCACCTCAGTATCAGTCATTTCATCACGATAAGCAGCAAATCTATCGCGTGTATCTTTCAATGCATGCTCTTGTTGTTGCAATTTTTCATTTAATTCTTTTATACGATCTTGTGCTTCACGTTTATAGGTTTGTAACTAAACAAACATATTGATAAATAAAGGAAGTGCATAATTTAAGAAAGACAAAATATACTTGATCCAATTGAAGTTTTGTTCGTTCGAATTCTTTAATCTTTTCAAGATCATCCCGACGTTTTTTTATCAATGTTTGAATTTGTTCTTCTTGATCGATAATTTTATTCTTGAGGCTTGCAATAGTTTGCTGAGAATCTGATGATTCTAGTGTGGAACCGATCGATTTTTTTACTGCGTGATTCGAATCAATAGGAGGAATGGCAGCTGGTGGTGGCTAAAAATAGTTTTCATGGAAAATCGAATAGAAAAATAAAATCAATTCGACTCTTCCAAAAAACTCAACATATAGAATTTTACATTGGTCATTTGAAACAAACTCGAAAGCAATTTTCTCAGATAATGAACAGGATAGTGTCACTGATAAGTAAGTGAACAGCAGAAGACTTTATCGTCTCAAATATTTTGAATCTTATGTAAAAGTTTAAGCCTTGTGCGAAATTTCAGTAGTATTATTAGCTGCATTCATGTATAGGGAAATGCTATTTTAGAGTCTCTAGATCTAGAGTATTATTTCCTTTATATCTTCCACATTACTCCATCAGACTATATTTCTATTCTTATAGTAAACTATTCTTTCTAGCATCAAAAATAAAATATTTTATTTTACCATAGAAGTTATCGATTGGGCTTGTGATGAAGGTGTTGCAGTTGATTTAACTTCTTCTTTAGGTGGTGATATTTTTTCTACTGCTACGGCCGCTGGAATGTCACTAGATGATTGAGCTGTTCGATTAAGACCTAAGAAAAGGAAAAATGAGAATAAGAAAACGATTAGACACTGAATGTAATACAGTCAAATAAACCATCACCATGCTTAACACAACATTCATAGGTTATAGGCATTGATACAAATGAAAGAATTGGCTATTTTACATTCTATATCAGTTAAGTTTTTAAATATTTTCATTTTTATCATTATCTGACCACCGGAAAAGGTACAAACAACAAGAGAATACAACATATCATTTTACTACCTGTTTCATCAATATCTCCATCAACTGTTAATATAATAAGAAACAAAAGATATTTGTTTTTATTATTTGTCTATTCATTTTTAAAAAGAATGTTCTTTTTCTCTATTCATGTATATTATACCTGGACGCTTGGGGACTGCATTCGATACTGGTGCTCGCAGTCCACTTGGTTTTGCTGGTAAAGTACTGGTTCTTGGAACTGCAAGATTCGATGGTGGTGGAATACTTCCCGTACTACTAGCCTGAGATTTTATTGAATGGTTCGAAGTCGATCGTACTAACTCTGTTTGTAAATCATTAATCACAGATTCAATCTGTGCAGGTCGTACATATAAACCGTGATTGTCATTACATGTAAAATACCGTACAGTTGTTCCATCTAGAAGAATATTACATATATTCAATAAAGTAGAATATTCGTTTTACCTTTCTTTGGTACAGTTCCATTATTTTTTCCTTTGGGTTCATCAAGAATAACGCCAATCCATTCACCTGTAAAGAATTTCAATAGAAATTGAACGAAGAGAAATTTTAATTACCATCTGCAAAATCTGTTTTGCCAACAAAAGCAATTGTGCCTATGCCTTTACCAGCAATGGTCACTCGTTGATCAAGACGAAACAACGTAGCTGAAGCCATTTGTTGACGAATACAGTTAGATAAATGGTGACTGATATCGTATATAATCGAATAGTACTGGGACTAATAATTGATGTATCTAGTGTCCAATCAAATTTTCTCCAGCTGCCACTAATGACCGAATCTTAGCTATCAATAAAATAAAACAAACAAATATGAAATATGAATCAATTAAATTATTATGATTCAGCTCAGCTCATATCGTTCTAAATTCTTATAGATAGATATGAATGATAGGTGGCGTTGATAATCATGGATGTGTATAGACAGTATGCTGTCGAAAGATGGTACCAGTGGTAATGTCAGAATTCAACAAACTATAAAATATATTAGGATCAATTAGCATATGCAACAGTTGTATTATGACCTGTAGATAATAACATTGCAGATACAAGTAAAAATGGCAAGTTTTACTTGACGCAGTCGAATAAAATCATATTAAAATTCATTGACGAGGTTGACTTCAACATGAGAATATTGAGTTTAGATTATTAAATTTCAAACAACAGAATTCAATATAAAAACCAATTCAGTATACTCTAAGCTCAGTGGATTTTTTTTTCTATTTGATATTCTGTTCCAAATGAATTGCTTGATCTCTAATAACAAAAGTCGACTTCGCGCTTCCATATTTTAGCAAAATATTATTTGCATATAGTGCATAAAATTTTTTGCCCATAAAGGCAGTTAACTTTATCAGGGTGAGGCATTTCTTAGATAAGTACTTCAAAAGGTCATTTCGAACCAGAGCTGCCGGCCTGACCTGGTGCCTGGTGGCCTGCCCGGCCACCCAGGACGAACAATCCGATAGTCGGATCCGAGCGGAAAATTATCGGATTTTATCGGATCCGATGGGAATTCGTCGGAAGTTGGCCGAATCCTTGGTATTGGATTCCGACAGGAAGTTGTCGGATGTCGGAAAATGTCTGAATGACCCGGATCCCGTCGGAACCCTAAAAATCCGACACTTTCCGACATCCGATAACTTCCTGTCGGAATCCAATACCAAGGATTCGGCCAACTTCCGACGAATTCCCATCGGATCCGATAATTTTCCGCTCGGATCCGACTATCGGATTGTTCGTCCTGGGTGGCCGGGCAGGCCACCAGGCACCAGGTCAGGCCGGCAGCTCTGGTTCGAAATGACCTTTTGAAGTACTTATCTAAGAAATGCCTCACCCNATCTTGAAACATTAGACGGCATCACAAATTGATGCTTTTGTTCGCTTTTTAATTCGTTATTTATGATTGGTGGGTATTTTTAGACCACAATAGTGCACGAATTGTATGAATAAACAAGAGAAGAGAATAGAATATGTATACTTAATTTTATTTGATGAAGATATATTGTGTTTATTATTGTGTTGAAATATCTTTCGACTGTGTGAAAAACTGATGATATTATGAAAAAATCTCAATAATTCAAGTTTTTCTTTCATGAAAAATATTTATGATGATTGTCTATTCGTTTTAATTTCCTATTTTGTGTAAGAACTTGTTATTTGTTATCTTCAGGCAAATAAATAAAATTATTGAAACTGAAATTATACATCAATTTGAAAAATCAGAAATATCACTTGGCCTGGTTTAGCCTGTAGGCTAGAACAGGCCGGGTCAGAACAAGAAGCCAGCCAGGCCACAGCGCTCTGATCCCCAGGCTGAGTCAGACTAGACCAGGCCAGGCCAGGCCGGAAAAAAGTGGCCTGTTGGTATCTCTGTTTCGAGCACGCATCAACAATGATATACTGATTACAAAAATATTACGGACATTGATAGCAACTCAATTTGTTTTTCAGAGAAATAAAGACATTTTGCTTTTATACTTTTATTTGACTAACAACAGTCAGCTATTCGATACTAAGACGATAAGAGAATCAACGTCATCAAACATAGTGTGTAACGAAAACAATAAGTATGACACATTTTCATACCCCGACAATGCTAAGCTATTAGTAAAGAACTGTTATCATCAAATGTATATAAGTAAGATAGCCAAAATCATCATCATTCGAAAAGAGAAGAAGGATAAGAAAAACAAGAACACAGCAACATGGTTTGCATATCTCAATTCATCGTGTTTGTCACAGCCGTTGTTCTCAATCAGTATTTAGCGCAAGCAAATATATTTTCATGCAATACTACAGCTCCATGTGGTTGTTCAAAGAATGCAGTCATTATCAATTCGAGAATTGTCGGCGGTGAACCAGCTGCTAGTCATAGTTGGACTTGGGCTGTTTCATTGCGTGTGAGGAGCGATATACACTTTTGTGGCGGCTCTATTATTTCTCCACATTATGTACTTACGGCAGCACATTGTATCGATGATCCTTATATATCGATGTTAACCATAACAGCTGCAGTTGGTACAGACAATCTCCATGACAATGTTGGACAAAGGATAACAGTGTCAACAATTTATAAACATCCAAGATATAATAAACTTACTCACGCAAATGATATTGCTATACTTAGGTTAAAAAAAGCTATCTCTTTTCAGAGTAGTAATATTGGTAAACTTTGTCTACCTGCACTAAATGAGATCGTAGCAACTGACTTTCCTATGGTTAACTCAGACCTTGTTGCCATTGGTTGGGGAAAAACAGATGTTGCTGATAGTTCGAATGTTCTCAGACAAGTAACAGTCACAGCTGTTAGTAGTACTACATCAAAATGTGCTAATTCAATTCACGACACTAAATTACAATTTTGTTCAGCAGTTAATGGCGGAGGCAAAGGTAATTTATTGTAGTTACTGGTTAAAACCATATAGATCATTTTTGTCTGTATAGATACATGTCAAGGTGATTCAGGTGGCCCATTGATGTATTACTCAAACGTATACCGGCAATGGGTGGTAGCAGGTATAACATCTTACGGTACTGGATGCGGATTAGCTAATTATGCTGGTGTTTATGCACGAGCCAGTATGTATATTGATTGGATAAAATCGATTGTCGGCAACGATGGCGTAGTAATTATGGGAGAAAATGCTGCTAATATTAGTACTATGTCAAATGTATTTTGTTTAACATTAGTTTTCGTTTTATTTATGATGCGTTTACTTTAATCGAATAAATTTTTTTGATTTTTGTATAATAAATTCCTATTGAATCATTTTTATAATTATAATATAGTTCATCGAATATTCAAATGTTTAACTGTAACATTTCTATGCTTCGACGAGAGTGACAAGTAGTAAAGTATAGACTGAAATTATTTAGAGTTTTATATATTGCCTAAGTAATTATTATAGCTAAATAAAAATATTATAACTCACAATTGACAATAGCACGGCTGATTGTTTCTGATAATAGTCAATTCATATGCCTCGTTCTTCAAAAATCTAAACATCGAGTTCTAGAAGCTTGCATAAAGGGAAAAGGTTTTGAGTTCTCATCGTACTTCATCATATTGTTGGAAACGAAGCGTTTAGTACATTCACTAAGTAAAATACGTTCAAACAAAATAATAACCGATCATCATCACTGAATACCAATATATTTTCTTAGATAGCAGAAGGATCATCGTAATTCATTACATTGAATGGATCCGCTTTTAGCATACAAAAAAACATGGAAGAAAACTAATATTCGTGCTAATGTTTGCTAGATTTATAGTTTTTCTTTCTACGCATAGTACACATTAACTGTTGTTATTTATGCGAACTATCATGTTGTCTATTATGGTATTAATTGCATTGAAAGATGTGAGTGCGTTATTTAAAAACAAAATATTTTCTCGCTTTTATTGAAATTACAAAGGAATGTAACAACGTTTATTATGTTGAATACTAGTTTAATGTATTATTCGATACGATTTACACAAGAGAAACTTGGGTTCCTTTGTAATAAAAAAGAATATAAAGACACCAAGGAAAAGGTGCTTAAGCAATATTAACTTCCATGCTGTTTTGTGCTCGACTTCTTTCGTTGAGAATACTCAACCATCGTTCATTACAATTAACTAACAGTTCCAAAATATCGCCTAAACTAACTTGAGGCCATCCTGAATGAGGACCTTGACCATTCTTCACTACATACCCATGTATGAACCATCCATGTGTTGTAGGCTTGTCATAAAACAATGGGCCTGTAGGTGGTTTGTTCTGACTGCAAATACCTATCAAAATGCTTGCTGTACCTTTATCTAACTTCAATCGAATTCTATGGATTCCAGTCGAATAATTCAGTATTCCGAATACATGTGCCCATTGACTATCAACAGTGTTCTCACAGGTTCGACTATTATCAGTCAATCGAATAGCAGAACTACTGATTGTTGCAAAACGTTCTACTCGCTGCTCTGATTGTAAGAGTGTAGCAGCACTAGTAATATTATTTTGTCCCCTATCAATAAATCGCTCGTCGAATTTCAATAGACGAATCAATTCTAAAAATGATTGTTCAGATGCGACAGGTAGGCGAAAAACACGCTTTATTGATGGCTCTGACCATGTACGCAGTTGATTTAGAAGAAATTTGAATAACTAAAAAAAAACAATAAAAATAGGCATATTTGATCACAAAACTTAACTGAGCAACATATTTCACAGAAACTATTACACTGACGGATTTTTATAGTATCAGAACAATTCTTTAAATCGCCAGAAACCATGTCTCAATATTATCAAAAGAAATATAGTCAATTTCTACTTACAACTGGATTATAATCCAGAAATATAGAACCATTTGCATCCTTTATCAATTTTTCTTCCCACTTGCCCGAGAACACAGTCGCAAGTAAAGATCCTTCGACAAGAATCAATGTTGTTCTTGATGTACTCATAGTTTCACCGCCAACATTCAAATTCACAATAGGACCTGCTGAAGCAGCTAATTTCTCTACTATTGCTTTTTCTTCATCCCATTTGCGTCGCTCATTCGCTAATTGTTCCATTTTTTCTTTGAATATTTTCTCATTTTCAGCTTTTTGTCGTTCTAATTCAGCAATAGCTTGATCAAACGTTGTCTTTGTTTCATTCGTTCGATTGTGAAACTCTGCAATAAGATTTGTTAATTTTGAGTTGGAAGACTTCATGTGCGCAGATAAAGTAAATTGAGAAAAATTTTGCAAGAAACGAGTTCTTTTTTTCGTTGTAATTGAAAACAAAAACCGCATTTTTTCTTTCCGAAAGGACAATAACGAATCAAAATGAAAAGACATCTTCGTCAAAATTTTAGTAAGCACTAGTAGATGACAAGGAAATCGCACACGATATCATTTTCTTCAACTAACAATACGACTGTCAGAGACTGTCAAGAGAGAATAGCTGTTTGGTGGAGCTCTCACCCAACAACTAGAATTTCGATATTTCTACGTTGTTTAACGGTTTTTAAATCCTTCCCATTCTTCTTAGACGATATATTTTACTTGAAAAAATTTAGATTGATTGATATTCTCATGATATTTTGGACCTGTAGTGATAAAACTACATTGAAGTTTTCAGGAGATATTCAATCAACAAGAATCAAAGTCCAATGAAAAAATTCATTATATTGACTTGATTGTTTTTTGTGTTCAAAATTTCTTGTCGCAAAACAGCATATGGCAGAGTTCTCTCTTAAAATTCCTACTGTATAGAGAGAGCACACTCATGAGAATTTCCATGCCTCGAATAAATCTTAGAACGATTAAAAAGAAAATTTTTATTTGACATGAAATCATTTTCATAATTTCAGGTTTTGATAAAGAGCGTAGTCTGTATTGCTCATTTTTTATGATCAGGCGATTGTTATTCAAGAATAAATATTATGACTTTATGAAATATGCGACTGATTCTCATTCATATTCATCTGTAGATATGAAATTCTCTTTATTCAATGGAATATTTCATCATTTTGGAGAATCTATTCTGAATTGAAGTAAATAATCGATTATTCGGCAACCGTACGTTCTCGATAAGATCTCATTCTATATACACAATGATCTGTTGATGCTTATGTAGGAAGAAAGCAGCCATTGGTTCAATATATCAAACAACGAGTAATCTAATTCATAGGTAATAGTAAAAAAAAAGAAACGTTAATTTAGAAAAGTAACTCAATCATGGTGTGCATCTTGAGTTACTCTCTCAAGCAAAACAAGAATTAAATAAGTATATAAATGAAGTTAGACTGAAAAAGTTGAGTTTTCTAATTAAAAAAGCAGAACACAAAAAAGATTTCCCCCGGTTTTTTCCTCTCTAACTTACAACATGTACTCAATGAAAAAATCATCTCCTTGATAAGTGATTAGAGGTCAGGGTATGTTCTTAAGCATTTATCTTTGTTTTCATTCTTCTTCAATGAAAATGTAATTCTTTTGAAATGAGAAGTGGCTTAACAAAATCGGGTGATCGAAACTATTTGTTTGCTGTTATTGATGAATTCTATTGAGGTATTTTCTTTTTGTTGAATATCTGACTAGAAATAAAACTAAAAGCAAAAAAAAAGACGACGTATTATTAAACTACACTACATTGTTGTTTTATTCTTTGTACAATATTCATAATCGTTTTGATGCTTGATTGAAATTGAACGATGAACTTCTGTATATTGCTAGAATTGTTCTGACTGAATTCTTTTAATAGTTGAATGAAATTTTTTAAAGCTTCACATAATTGTGTTGTTAGATGAATTAATGATGTGTGTATTTGTTTAACATGTTCATGAAGCGTTTCAAGTACAAATACAAGTTTATGTGCTGCAACAATCAGTGCTTTACCATCAATTGTCAATGAAGAAATATTACGATGTTCAGTGTCTAATAAATATGAAAAACGTTTCATTATTGAATTAACTTGTTCGTTGACATGCCGATAATAACATTTAATCAACCGACTTTTTGAATCAGTATCATCGAGAGAATTATCATCGTTAGACGGAATGGATGAAGATAATGGTAAAAAATTTGAAAAACAAGTTTTCGAAGTTTTCATATGTTTTTGATGATTTTCATTGTGATACGTTCGATGAATTTGCGTTGTCGATAATGATGTATTTATTTTTTCTTGAGGAATTTCTGCTATGGGTTCAAGATGAAGTTTTTTAAATACATCATTTGATATAGATGAATTACTACTAGATTTTTGTTTCAATCGTAAATCAATAGTTGATTTTATTAATTGAATAATTTTTGTTGCCAATTGAATAGCTTGTTTTTTCTTATGCTCGAATTCGTGAAGATAATTTTCTTTTATTAATCGATATGTATAACGATCCAATAGACAACCATAATTTTGTAGAAATAAATAACATTCAGTTACAAATGAATAAATTTTTGATTCAATATTTGTCTTCAATGTGAGTTGACAATATTTATCAAGGATAGAAGAACGAATAGATAATTTTTGAAATGAATTCCGTAATTGATCAAGGTCAACTATAAAACAAAATTGAATTATGAATTATCTGGTTTCTATCCATAGAACAACTATGCTATTTGTTTATTCGACATCTTGATAACAATAACGATAGTAACATCGTAAAGTAGAAACTTACTTGACGATAAAGAATTACTAGTCGAAGGAATCACGTAGAAGTCCGATGATGACGATGAAGATAAATGAAGATCATTAGCAGAATAAATACCGGATGAGCATATAGAAGATTCAGGCGATGAATCAAGACCTTTTGAATTGTAAATAAAGTCTAGAAAATAATGAAAATTTCATTCAATAGAAGTTTTTGTTCTATACAATAAATCATTGACAAATACGTACTTGAACTTGATGAATTATCATATTCATAATTGGATGATGATGATGCTATCGTATTATCATAATTTTTTGATGGATCATCATACATCTATAACAAGTTATTAAACATTAATATTTAAATTTCATTCAAACTCACGGATGCAGTCGATAGACGAGAATGAGAATCTAAATAATCGTTTAGTTTAATCGGAGACGATTCAGTATTCTGAATAAGTTTTAATCGATTTCCTGGACATAGACCATATTTTTCTTTGCTTTTACATAGCCACCAACCATCAAAACCATTTGGATTTTCGATGAGTACTGTTAATATATCACCTCTACGAAATTCAAGTTCATCTTCATCATCAACATTATTATTATAGAGTGCTACAGCCAATTGCATTTTCTAGAAGAAAAAAAAGAAGAGACAATCATTATGTATGCACATGTCTTCTATTAACAGAATATATTTCACATTGATTGAACACATTATAATAATTATGCATTGAACGACGAGGCGATTTCTTTTCTTTTCTTCGGTGTAGTTGTGCTGCTTGGCACAGTTTTTCCGTTTAAATTTAAGAGAGAAAAAAAGCAGAAGAGAACTCACCGGGAAGGAATGTCGTAATAATACCTACGCATACATTGCACACGATGAAATCAGTGTCTCTATTAGAGCAAGAAGAGAGAGAGAGAAAGAGAAAATGTCTTTACCATTTATTTTTTGTTACTCTCGATACTATTCTGTCACTACTTTCTGTTCTGCGTACGAAGACACCAACTTGCATGTACTTATGAGATGCAGAACAATTTAATCATCACCATAAGAAAGAAAAAATGCAAGGAACAACAGCCGGAGATTGATTAGGCTTTTTTTCAATACATAAAATAATATTGAACTTATTGTTATTCATACATATCATCACTGATTACTTATTATAATTTCAGATCCGCCCCTAATCACTATTAGCCTTCGTTGTATCTTGTCGTTGTTGAACGATTATGTAATATCGCATTTCTCCAACAGTACGAGACAGTAACAAATATACACGAGTACAATGGATACGATAGACAAGTTTATTAAATAAACATAGGAACAAAAAGAATAGAATATGTCATCTTAATCTGTCTCCAAACAGATCATCTGACGGCGACGACGGCACAATAATGTTCGCTAAGATTAGTTGTCGAACATGTACGCTAAACAGACATGATGATTGTATAAGAAGTATTTTAATAGAATCGTAACAAGTTAATCAAGACAAAGTATAGCTTACCTTCTTTGAAGAAGAAGAAGAAGAAGAAGAAGAAGGTGAATGGTAGACGCATTTTAAAGATTTTAGAAATTTATATTAAAACAAGCTGAAAGTAAAGAGTTAAAAATAGAAGAAAAAGAAAAGAATTGTATTGTCGATGAGAAGGGCAATCAGTACTACTGTTTACTGCCATAGTCAATCCATCGACAAACTATTTCGACAAAGATCATCATCATGTAAATAGTGTCTAGTGCAATTAGCAAATAGCTTTCTACTAGTCATTATAATGTTGTTATCAATAAAATAAAAATAGATTATTAAATTATCGTGATAATGTTGTGAATAATAGAATATATTTATTTCATTGTGTCAAAGTGTAAAATAACAAAAACGAATATTCAAGAACAATCATACAACATCATCGAATAAAACAATACATCAATCTCAGAGATAAATGAATGCCTGCTTTTTTTTAAGAATATGACAAATTTATCTAAGTCAACTAAAAGAATACTGATTGATGAGTATTTTAAGTAGAGCAAAACAAAACCTTTATTTCATGTAGTCTCATTTGTATATGATTTTGTAGGCAGACACGCATTTCTGCTTAGTTCTATATATTTGCCAAAAAGAATCATATCAACCAAAAGATCAACATAGTACGCGTTATGACGATTGGCATTTGCCAAACAGATACTATATGATTATTGCTTTACAAACAAAAAAAAACTCATAGAATACTAAAAAAAGCTGTATAAATAGGATTGCTTTGGGCATACTATAGGATCATAAGATCTAAAAGTATTTTTCTTGCGCTAATAAGAATCCCAAAATAATAATAATAATGGATTGTTGCTTTCTAGAGAATAACAATAACATAGAATATTTTTCAGAGTATTGCAATCGATGAAAGTATAGAGTAATTCTGGTATATAACACTTATCACGACCTTCATATGCCATGGGCTACTCTTCTGAACTATTTACAGAAGCGGATGTTTCAGGAATAATGGCCTCTTTCTTTTCTTTTTAAGTAACTTTCTGTTTTAACTGGATATTTTAGTTGTGCAATAAGAATGCCTTTCAGTGTTATTTTTCAATCATTAACAGAAATAGCAAAGTCCTTCAAAATAAAATACCTCAACGTTTGAATCTGAACTTGTTCATAGTAAATATCAGTGATTGACGATAGAAAAGAAGTTCACTTGACATCATTATTGTGTTATTGCGTGTACAATTCGATTTAATTTGTATCGAAAAAATAAAAATATTATATCTGATGAGGTTCATGTTTTCTCAGTAATACTTATATCAGGATATGAGGTCTTCGAAAAACGTAACTATTACGAGGGAATAGTATAGTAGTTAACGAAATATCGATGGCTAACATCAATTATCTATTTAATAAAGTTTAAATCTTTGATTAAACTCAGTATCAAAATGATATTACCACTAGACAATTAAAATATATAACTAAAGAAATAGTTCAAGAAAAAAATCTAGACATTATCTTAGCTCAGAAAGTAAAAATTTCTAGCACATATAACAAATCAAGTTCTTTAATTATCCGAGTTTTGTCTTCGCTTGCTTATATTAGGATTGAAATCCCATGAGATGCCGAAGTTGAATTCGAATATAAGTGGACATCAACTGCATGGCATCAATTCGAAAATAAGTGATAGAAATAGATTTAGTTTTAGATTTTATATTTAGTTTAAGATGGAGTGGATGTGGATTGAGGGGGACTAAGGGGTAACGGTGGGTGGCGGTGCTACTGAGGGGTGGGTAGAAGGAGTACCCGGAAAGGGTACGGGGTAGCCAGGAATGCTTCAAATGCGAGTGTGAGTGATGGGTGCTATTGAGGAGTGCTCAAATGTGGGTACTGGTCAAGGGCACCCGGAACGGGTACGGGGGGGGGGGGGGNGGGGGGGGGTACCCAGGATACTCTGAGTGTGAGTGTGGGTGCGAGTGAAGGGAATATATGTATTCATATGTCGCATATATCGGAAAGTTAAACTAAAACTAAATCTAGGAATAGATTTAGTTTTCGTTTAACTTTTCTTTTCTCCATTTATATTCGAACTCGAATTAGGCAGCTACTCTGAAATCCATTGGCTAGATTGAAATGCAAACAATTTCATAATCACATAGAAATACGAAAATAAATTCGAATCATATGAACGGAAAAACTTATTAATTACAGTTGGAGATGGTCTACGTTTTAGAACGTAGCAATATACATTCAATTTTATTATAATTCAAATCTTTGAAAACCAATGGCCTTATCAAATGTTCAAATTCAGAGAAGAAATATTCTGCAAATATCGAACAAGAAAAGTTCTGCATTTCAGTTTTGTTCATGAGCCTTAGTGTAAGACGTTATTTAAGCGAGATAGCATAAATTTTGGAAAACATACGAACTTAGTATGATGTACTTATGTCTCGGATTAAAAAAATTTAAGATATTTTTACGTGAAAGCTACATTTTATGAGTAATCTTTTATTGACTACTATGTGATACTCGTTATGCGAAATACGTAGTAGACATAGATATTTCACTTCTTCATTCTTCATGTCATTCAATGTTGTTTCATCGATCAAAAATAATTGATATTTTAGCGTTTTTTATTAACACAATATCAAATATTTACAAACAAATGTGAAATCTTCAGTATTCAGCGCTACAGAACCCTATTCACAACTCGAAAAAGATGGAATCGAATTTCGAAAATCCCATTATAAAAAGACGAGAATCATCCACGAAGAAAATATTCTCAAATAGAGGAAACATAATCTATTTGTTTGCATGCTCGAAAATCGAGTCCTGTCACATATCAAACTTCAATCGGACTAAATAAAATATCAAAATATTGACAAAAACACGAGTAAAATAGTTTCGACTAAGATCATGCATTGATTCATTATTAAAAATAAAAAAAACATGACAACAGCTCCACCGATGTTTTTTGATCCTTCACAAATGATGCCACCTCCTTTTTATCTACCTCCTCCTCCTCCTCCTCCTCCTACAGTACCAGCTCCTGCTCCTACTCAAGTGCCAGCTCCATCAAAGTCTACGTTACTAGATCTCTTGAAAATCCTTGTCGGTTTACTTATTGCAATAATGATCGGTGCTATTTTTGCACTTGTTCTATTTTTTCCACGTACATCGAATGCAGTTGATGTGCGAGAATCGAATGAAAAAATTGCTAAATTACTAAGTGAATCGAATGAAAAGATAGCACAATTACAACGTGAACAAGCATTATTCATGGAAATCGAACGTCAAAGACGTCAGGAAAATGTAATGGAAAAATATCGTTCTGAAGATCGATTAAATGCGCAACAACGAATCGAAAAACAGATATTAATTGAAAATCAACGCCTTGAACGTCAATATAATTTAACTGAAAAACATCGTCGCGAAGATCAATTGTATGAACAAACGAAACGTGAACAAGATTTAAGATTTGCCTTGCACCAATCAAGTCAACAATTAGAAGTTGAACAGAAACGTTTACAAATATTATTAGAAGAAAAACAATTAGGTGAACAAACTAAAAAACATGATCTTGAGATGAAACAATCAGAATTATTATCAGAATTTATGCAAGAAATTATGTCAGCAGCACCAGCAGTTAATGCGGTCAAATTTGAGTTGAAAATTCATTCATTACTACGTCAATTTGATCCTGCTCATAAATCATTATTAATTCAATTTTTATACAAATTTAAATATATCAATGCTAAAAACTCAGCAAATCCAACTTTAGATTTACAAGGAGCTAATTTAAAAAATCTTCGTTTGGATGATTTGGATGCTGAATCAGGTCAAAGTAAGTTTCGGTTCTTTGTTAAAATATTTATTTATAATATTTTCTTTTTCAATAGTCGGTCGTCGGCTAGATTATACTCAACTTTCATTACCGTTAACAAGCTTAATCAACGCTTCATTCGAACAAATCTATTTCAATGAAGTTAATTTTAGCATGTGTAATATGGCCGGTGCTTCATTTCGTTCTTCACAAGTTATCCGAGCAGATTTCTATAAGGCTAATTTAACTCTTACAAATTTTATTAATGCTGATATATCTAAAAGTAAGTTTTCAGGTGCGACAATGGAACGTGCTTCATTTATCAACGCGAAGTTATCACAAGTAGATATGAGTAATGTAGACCTTCAATCGGCAAATTTACAATTTATCAATGCTTTTCAAACAAGTTTTTTTCTAGCTGATATTTCATCAGCTGATTTTAATTCAGCATATCTTTTACAAGCCGATTTGACTCAGCTAGCAGCTCGATCAACAAATTTTCATACTGTAAAAGCTATGGGTGCCAATTTTTCAAATGCTTATATGCCAGGTTGTGTTTTTCAATGGGCCGATCTTAGTAGTGCATCGTTTCAGATGGCATATTTAGCTGGCTCTAATTTTGAGAATGCTAATCTACAAGATGTAGATTTTACTGGAGCATACCTTGCTGATGCAAAAATTACGCCAGGACAATTAGATGTAGCTCTATCGATTGCGCAAGCAATTCTGCCCGATGGATCCAAACGAAAAAATAGAAATTTAGCACTTAATAGTGATGCAAGTTGTAAGGATGTTAATAGTACAATAACCAATTGGACTACCAATGGAGATGTTATTACTAAAAAAGAGAAGTCTAGTACCGAATGCGTTTTTCAAGCAAGAAAAGTAAATGCAACATTAAAACAAAATGTCAATTTCCATCATTTTGAACGAGTGATTAAAAATGGAAATAGGCGCATTTTTGTTGAAATGCAAGTAAAATCAACAGCATTGTTAAATTCATCGAATTCACCTGCTTATATGAATTTACGTTTTATTGATTCAAACAATAATCAGATTAATCTTGAACGTAAGTAAAATGATAGAAATCATGGAAATTAAATAAATAAATAATTTTGTAGAATCACTATCAGATATAACTTGGTTTCAACCACCATCGACATTTACTGCTACTATTCCATGTCCTGCAGCAACCATTGAATTGCAAGTGACAATTGTATTTCGAGAAGCCCATGCAACTGTTGATCATATTTATGTAACAATTGATTAGAGACTTCGGTTATTAACAATATAAACTATATTTCACTACTTTTAAATAAAATAAAATTTTCCTGTTTTGAATGTAGAAATATGATTCCACGAGACTGAATGAAAAAATGTATCAGTTTAAGCGAGAAAAATCATTATAGTTAATGACAAAAAAAGGCTTACGACACTCGGTATTCCCAGGCGGTCACCCATCCAAGTACTAACCGAGCCCGACGTTGCTTAACTTCAGTGATCGGACGAGAACTGGTGTATTCAACGTGGTATGGCCGTAAGCGACCATACAGATCAAAATGTTGATGCTCACTCCTAAACGCTTCGTTGTAGATCTGGATATGTTAGAGAGACCTATTTCCCACGAATATAAATCTTGAGGGTGTGGGGTTGTTTCGAATTTCCATGCACACACATCACATCCTAATACATCAATCTTATTTTATTCATAGGTGATCTATCATCGGTTTCCCAAACGAAAAATCTAATGGGATGATGACATTCTTGAGTTAGGTTGAAATTTGGATCATAGTTAGCTTGTGTTATCCTCGTCCCTCAGCATTTATTCATCTAGAGAGCTGCTGAGTCGATCATGTTAGTAGAATCATCCTTCTTTTTCTACAGTTTGACGTCAAAGTAGGCTTTTTGCGAGTCTGTATTTATTATGAAATGCAGAAAAGTTAAAGAAAAAAAGTAAAAACAATTTTTAACTATAGTATAAATATTCTGTTTCTTACATCATCACTGTTTTTGTTTATGGTGTTGGTGCAAGAGATGTAACTGCACAGGATGTACATGGCGATGCTGTACCAAAGGATGCTAAACAAATTGGTTCACAAACACTGAAACTAGCCCATCCAAGTACTGGCACTAATAGCTCAGTTGTACAACAAGCAAAACCAGCAAGTGACCCGCCTAGGACATTGTAGTTTTTCTGTTGAATAATCATAAGAAAACCGAGAACGATAACTAATAATGTTTTCATTTTTAATCCTGAATAGTACAAAGAAATATGAATCTATTTAGAAACTGTAAGAAGAAACATAGCTCGATAGGTTCCGTTATCAAAAGGCTTGTTCTGATTCACTATTGATTGAAAAAAAAGAAACTCATTATGTTTTCGAAAGAAGTTATCGTTTACAGAACTCGGTGTCTTCCAAGATGAAATGAAAAATAATTTCGGCAACAATGACATCNTTTGATCAAATTTTGAACGCAAATTCCGATGAATAAAATGATAGCATGTTATTTTTTTAGTAGTATTTATAGAGAAAATACTAGATGACCGAAAAATTCTCTTTTTATTTATTTCTCAGCTAAACTTTTCTCTGTTACAAAATAGCGTGCTAAATTACACTAGAAAAAAGAAGTAACTTACCGAAATTCAAAAGGTCCACCCAACGGTACGAAACCTAAGACGTTTTTTCCGGTGGATGCATAGGAAGAATAGTTTTTAAGTTCGCCAGAGTGTGGATATTGGCTCATCTCTGTTTAACTAGCAACTACACTGACGTCTTGCTTGTCTTATGGTGTAGTTTTCGAATAATGAAGTCGACTCAAGATCGCATATACTTTTATAGGAGACATGAATCTCGAAAAACTGTCCGATTCGTTTCATACTTTTTGCGAGAGTGAATCCCTTTGTTTTTCTCCTCATCGAGTTAGGAAACTCTCGGAAAACAAAACCGATCATAATTAACCTTTTCCAGTATCGAGATAAAAAAAAAACTTTTTTTCAGTTCTAGATAAGCTTGCTAGAACTAGAAAAGAGTTTAGT
This sequence comes from Rotaria magnacalcarata, assembly GCA_900239745.1. Classification (NCBI taxonomy): domain Eukaryota; kingdom Metazoa; phylum Rotifera; class Eurotatoria; order Philodinida; family Philodinidae; genus Rotaria; species Rotaria magnacalcarata. Next base: position 56,803 of record OENM01000576.1, read on the forward strand.
CAGAAAGTCTGAACCTTTTGGCGGTTCTGTACTAGCTAAATAGAACAGAACAAAGTTTCAGAAAATGGTACCCAAATATAGAATCTTAGGAAGGTTCAGTATGACGCATTTTGCTCTAGAGAGAACAAATCAATTAATCATTGTAATAAAATGAATCAAGCGTTGTGGTAGAGATTTTATGTCATTGAACAAATAAAAATGTTCTTCTTGTATCTTTATTTTTGTTTCTCAAGTATTTTATGTATTTTCTTCATATCTAATGTTTTGTAAGATAAGAACAATTGCAAAATTTGCTTGCCAACGACGACATTTTCAGTCGTATGAAAGAAAGACAGACGGCAATAAAACTCTTGTTCTTGTTTGCTCACAAAAAGATTGACGAGTAAACGATTAACTGGTCACTAATGTCATTCTTAGAATCTTCTTGATCCAAGCCCAGGAGAGTCATTCCGAGGCTAGGATCCTATCGGATTCAGACCGTGAATATACCAAATATTCATGGATTCCAATAAAACCAACGATATCTTATAGGATTCCGGGATCAGGACCTACAGTCGGTTCCTTGGTGTGGGAATCTCATAGGATCCAGTGTTGGAAATTAACGGAATCCGACATGGACGTATGACCCTAGTGTTTTTATGAGAAAATATGCATATTCACCCCTAATTAAGAAAATGTTTTTCTCCTTCGGAACCGACGGTCAATCCGTAACCCGGAATCCCATCGGATTCTGTCGGGTGATAGGATCCCATTAGATCTGATAGGATCCGTCATAGGATTCATTCACCTGGGAGAATGAGGCTGAAAACTTCGATCTAAAAGGAACGATCTTATTATGTACGAATTCGAACTGTTAGATTCATCGAAATGTTTGGAGCTGAGGGACGATACTTGAACTAGTTGAAAATTCTTCATCGTCCTTCTCGTCATAACTCATTGTGATGAACTGAAATTGCAATGCATAGAACACGTGTCATCAATGGAAACTATTTGGAATGAATGATGCTGGCTTTCGTGAGAAAGACTTTTTGAATCACGAAAAAAATTATACTGACACACAATCGTTGCTACTGTTATCACTTCACTCGTCACTGAGAGAATGAAACATCTTCAAATCCTCTTTTCCTTCAGAACATACGAAAAGACAGCCGACTTTTCATAATCATTTCTATTCCTTGTAGAGCGACGTCGTACGAACTTACTGATAGAGTTCGAGATGACTCAGCAGATAGTACCTGTATATCTTGATAATTTTGCTTCACTCGACAGAAAAATATCAATTTTCAAAGATCACGTGATTGAATTTTTATAATCATCATAAGACATGACTTATTCGTGAAGTTTTAAAAGTTCTACCGCAAAAATACGCCACCTGAATTTTTCATAGTGCTTTCGCACTAACGCTTCTGATAGGCTTTAGAACATAGCATAACGGAGACCAAATCAAAAATTGTTTTGCGTTCTTGGAAGTCTCGTTTATAATTCTAGTCAGAATTTCACTAAACTGCCATTCAAATTTCTCAATCAATTTTATTCGACAAATTCTTACGTTAGACAGATTTCATCAAAAAGACTCCAAGAATGACATTCATGATCAGCTGAATTTTTACTCATCAATCCTTTTGTGAGCAAACAAGAGTAAGAGTTTCATCGCTGTTTGTTTTTCTTTTCTAAGGATGAAAATTTTGCCATTGACAAGCGAATTTTGCAATTGCTCTTATCTTACACAACATTACATAAGAAAAGCAAATGAATGGGCATAGTTTTCGTTTGTTTTTGGTTAGCGGAGGGTGTGGGTGTGAAAGAGAAAATCTCCCAAAACTAGAGAGAAACAGTTTTGCATTATTTGTTTTTCAGAAAAAAATATATTATTAGCTAGAATTTGTAAGGGTTTCTTATTCAAGTAAGAAAATATTTTGTTTGCTGCTTTCTTGTAAATAAATATGTGAAAAAAGATTAACGAAAAAAAATGTGTTTTTCTAGTCGTAACTTTTTACATTTATAGCTTCTAATTTCAAAGTTAATGTTCTTGAAAAAATTATTTCATGATTTGCCTATCACTCATCATCGCTATCGTCATAATTGTTTTGAATGTATATATTGATATTGCGAGCTTTTGCTCTTCCTGGATGCATGAAAACGTTTTGAACAATATCATCTAGTTAAATGAAAATAGATTAATATAAAAGAGAAAATAAATTGGCATAAAGGAGAAACTAGATGATTGCCTTTAGTAGATTTTATTCAGTCTACAAACAAATTAAAATCGTCCACAAAGTCGGAAAGAAAATTGCCAGGGAGAAAGCTAAAACGCAAAAACATTTGAGCGGGGGAAATCCCCNNCCCCCCCCCCCCCCCCGCTCATCGTAAAATATGTGAATGGGTACCGTTTTCCACAGATTGTGACTCCCTAAAGCATTCCCTAAATAAAGCCCACGTTTCTGGATAATGAGAGGATAAGATTGTTTTCGTCATCAAATGGGGAATTTCATTTATGTATTTTTAAATTTGGAGATATTTTTAAATAAACGATGAAGGGTAAGAACTGCTACTTCCCATGATTATCTCAATCCTGCTATACTATACGATTACGCTAATAATTGTTGCGCTAAATATAAGTAGAGAGTGTTTCGACAAGTGTGAGGAGAACGGAACATATACGAGACAGTGCTTCTCTATCTATTGTTTCAAAATGTTTTCATGTTTATGTGATGATGGACTGTTCCATTCTTCTAATTACCTATTAAAATCCTGAACGGTAATGATTTTTCCTTCATAAAAGAAACGTACATTATAGAGTCTACGCCTTGTGACTGGATTAGAGTATATTCCAACAATAAGAATAGGATTAGAAAGCTTGGCAATGACAGTATGTTCAATTTCTATGCCTATTTGAGTAGCTGTTAGATGTTTTTCTACTGCTACGTGAACTAAATAACTTGCTGATGAAAATTATTACAATTAGACAGAGAAAATACATGGCATAGTTTAACAATTTCTATTAAAATAATGATTAATATATATATATGTACTCTTTAAACTAGTTCCACTACTTTTAACTGATGGGTACTTTTCAACCCTTCCACATTGTAGCATTCAATGTGTAGGAGGAATCTATTGTGAGGAACGATACGGATTGTTACATGATTTCGATTTTTCTTTTAAGTTACGTTTATCTAAAGTACTACTCGAATACCGCATATCAATGAATCAAAGCCCATAATCCCTTTCTGAAAATACACACTAATTTAATTGTTGTAACCCGTGTTTCTTTCCATCTAATTTATCATTCATACTAGATGATATTAATGTGAAGATTGCTTCTTCATGGATCGTTTTATTTTCTCTGTTCATGTCAGCAGTTAACTCTAATTCCTCTTTTAGATGTGCTTGTTGTTCAGTGATCTTTTGACGACATACACAAATAACAAGTAGAGCGCATCTGTTTTGATGCGAAGTTATAGGAGACGAATAATATTTAACTGACGTCATATTCCTCACCTTCACTGTACACTAAAATGGAATCAATGAGTGACGAGAACAACGAGTTCTATTTTGTAAACTATTGAATTCGATTCAGAAAATCCTGCGAAGAATAGAATAATGAGCTCAACTTGATCACTATCAAACGCATGGAGTTTCGTTCGTTTATTATTTCGGAAAACTGTTCAGCTGGTAAATATTAAGTTTTTGTTCTTTATCATCGATATTAACTATGAGCAATTGATTCAGATCTCTGAATGCTATTACCTAGGTCTTCATCACATATAGCTGTTAGTCTGTTTTCTGCATGATATTTTTTTCCAAATAAATACTAATCAAACGAACAACTTACATCAATACTATTTAAATAATTTAGCATGACTATATTGATGTGCTATATCACTTCGTTAGACATTTCATGTTGATAATACGAGTGTACTGATATTTTCTCGTTTCATCATTCATTTTGTTAGCTCGTTTTTTTGTATTTGAAATAATTAATTAACAAGCATCTTTATTTTTATATAAAAAAATACCAAGCAGCTATGAAACTATCGTTTAACATTTAAAAAAGGTAATCATCTTCTCCATTTTTTCTTATTCGAATTCTTGCGAACGTGTTGACGATTTATTGTTATTTAATAAGACGAATTACGTTTAAGTAAAATTTGGGTTCTTGCGTTTGTTCCAATAGTAACAATAGTTCAACGACACATATCAATAGTTCATTGAATCAGTGTACGTATGCTTTTCTATTTCTTCCTCTATACAGCTATTTATTTTTAAATTGAAGCAACGGGGAAAATTCATAACATGAACCGATAACACATTTTTGTTTCGTGTTCGTATCAGCCCATCATATTTTTTGATATCCAACACAGAGAAAATGTTCTTATTCAAATGTTTCAAATTCGTAAAAGCTGGATAAATCATGTTTTAGTAGACAAGGTTAATAAATTTTTATTTTTTTGCCTGTTTTGGCATATCAAGAGTCTTGAAAAAAAAACTTGCGTGATAATTTAATAATACACAAAATCAAAATCAAAATCAACATCTACAACGTTTTTAATGTTTTGGAAAATTTTTTGGAGACTGATTCAGACGATCTATAACACACACATCGTCTATAGTGTGTTGCTTTACTACAGCGACCACCATAGTAGTTCCTACGTTGGCAATGCCTTTTGCATTGTTCTCTGTCTTGATTGTTTTTGCCGTTACAGCCATAACTGCGAGTTTGACGTATAACCAATCTAATTTTGTTCATTACTAAAAAAAAGTACAATAAAAAATTCATTAGATATTCATTTAAATAAATTTGCACTTACTGTCGGCATCAGACGGAATATCATATAATTCATCTGCTTGAATTTCAATCAATAATGCTAGCAGAATTGTAATTAAGATTAATAATTTGTAATTCATGGTTCCTTTTAATAACATAGAAAATTTGTATTATAAAGTCTCTCCTTTTGGCTTCCTTGTATTCTCTGATGAAAATCCTAATATGCTTAGATTATTTCTATAGAAGTTGAAGCGTTTATGACAGCTCGGTTGTAATATTCCAAAACGATCGCCATGAATAATTGGGTAATATTTCCATTGTGAGAGTGATTCTTGCTAAAATCTGTTATCAAAGTGAAAGTCAGTTTCATAGGCTTAAAAAAACTATTAGAACGTAGTAGATATTTTCGAATGAGTCGTGTGATAATGCCCTTTATGATGTCTACATTTAAAGTTACGAAAACTTAAAGAACGCAAAGACTTACCTATGCTTTAATTCTGTTTTGAGTCAACATCTGATATCAGTAATAAATAAGGTAAAATACCCTGTGCTGACAAATGCAACTAAGCAATATTTGAAATAATAGAAGTATTCGCCTGAGACTCCCATTAAACGTTTCTATTTTACTATATATTGTCCTTTACTGAAACAGGCATCTACATATTATTACATACGTATATATTTCACCTCAGGGTTCAACTAGTTTATAATCTAAAATTGATTTCATAATTCTTATGAAAGTTGTGTTTGCAAAGAAAACATTTTCAGATTTTATGACAAGTATATAAGACGAACTAATCTCTGAAAATAATAATTATCGTGCTAACCCTCTGAAGTTTTTATCGTATTTTGATACTATTTTATGAGCTCATTTTAATTGAATCTGAACATTTAAAAATAAAAGCAATTCCTAGATACTGCACTCGAAACTTTGAATGATTGAGAAAATATTACCACAATCTAGAACTCTAAAAAGAATAACATGATATCTTGTTTTTCAAAGAGCCCGCAATATGTTTTCATAATTTATTTTTCTTATATTTTCATTCACGTGCTTTTTTCGCTATAGTCTTGCTAGTATGTTGACAGGTGCTTGACTCAGTATGCCTCTTCTAATTGCAACTTGATTATCTTTCTTGATTTGAAAGAATAATTTTTGCATTTTTCAAACGATTTTATTTTTCGTATATTACAACGATCATCTAGAAGGTCTAATATATGAACCCATCATTTTCATGTGAAGAAAGAAGTATGAATCTGATCTTCCAAAAAATTTATCATGATTTCTATAATTTTTGCAAAATAGATACAGCATAGTGTGACAACCCTGGTTGAACGTGTATGCATCATTATATACTGTCACTTTTGTTTGGAATGATTGTTTCTGTTTGCTGTTCTTACTTATCATATCATTCGTTGTTACCTAACAAGTTGCTCTCTCTTCTTATATATTCACCTAGTGCTAATTACCGTATCGTGTGTCTATCACTCATCATGCTCAATGTAATCATATGCGCTATACAGTAAAACCTCTCATAGGTGGACACCTCTCTATAGTGGACACTTTTTCACGGTCCCGTGGAGCGATTTTTGTTGGAATTGAACCTCTGTATAGTTGACATTACTTAAGAGCTTGGAGAAAATGGTTCGAATCGATGGTCAGCAATTAACGACTGCTGAATTCGTCGACATCGATTCTTCCATTCCTGTTCTCAATGAGTGGAATGATAATGAACATCTGACCTCACTAGTTGAGTTTGATAGCGAAAGAGGAGAAAGATATGTCTGTGGTGGAAACCTGCCAACTTTGTGTAGTCTTAAAAATTATGAGAAAACTTCGTCTTTTTGTATCCATTCAACAGCCTCAACTGCATATTCTCATCTTCGAACTCGAATCGCACTTAACTAACATTTATCTGGATTCAAAAGTGACAAAACAGAGCTCTATCACATATTTTTTTCAACTGTTGATTTCCTTATTTTAAATAATAAAAATAAGTGAAGAGAGAAATAACAATATGCTCCAGCCAGTTATTTTATTCACTATCAGTCTTCATATACGTAGAAAATATCTCTGTTTCTTCGAGAGAAAAGATTGGTTTTGAAAAAGACTTAGCCTCCCTATAGTGGACACGTTTTCATAGTCCGAGCGGTGTCCACTATAGAGAGGTTTTACTGTATTGGCAAGTATTTCGCTATCAACCGGAAAAATTAGGTGATTTACGTTCAAAGTGTTCTCCTTGATAAAGAGACTATTGAATTTTTTTACGATAATAGTTCAATTAATATCAATAAATACAAAAACATGAACAGGTGACATCAACTGTAGTTTTAACTAGTCTTAAAATAAGTTTCTATAAGGCAAAACAATCTATAGTGACAAGTATACCTGTGATGGTTGAAAATGAATAAGATTTTAACATAGTACTTTATATTTTCTTTTGTTTCTGTCTATGTTTGGGTTCCACACGATAGAATATCTTACAATTATTTGATCAAATACTTTCTTGTTTAACAAGTCTTGAAGTCATAAAATTAAGGATAAATAATGACTACTGTTACCCAAATCTACTGACTTGTTGCTATCTCCTCAAATAATTCACAATTATCATATTTTTTTGCTTCTTGATATTTTCTACTTAATATATATTTTATGCTTTATTTTTATATGATTTTCTTAATAAAATGATTTTTATATTCTTTGGATAATGTAAAATACTGTTTTGCTTTTGTCTCTCATATCGTGACATTTCAAGAACTCATAAAAGTCATCTATTCACACATAGGATCGGTTACAATCTATGCAACAATGAATCTATTTTAATAGAAGCCATATTTTCCTATCTTGTTTCGGACAACAAAATACACGGCATTCTGTTTGATTAAACTCATACATTGCAGCGGTTGTCAGGATTCCAGCGGGAAAATTATTTGCAAATGACGTCCCCCTCGGGATTTATCAGGACAGTGCGATGTAATTATGACTAAACTAGAAAAATATTATCATTCAGTTAAATATATATATATATATATTTACTAAAAACTTATGATGGCGTGACTTTCTTATACGGAGAATCAAACGTTCACATGAAAGAGGCTTCTTAGTCAAAACCAGAACACTTTTGATAAAAATTAACTTCGATTTGTACGAGAATTAGAACATGAAATAGACACAAGTGAAGTGAAATTGTATTTATTGTTTAAGAATTGCAGTTAACATTAAAGCATTCATGGAACAAAAACAAGAAGGAAATACTATTCTAGTCATACACATTCACATCAGTGGGATCTAAAACGAATCTAAATTCTTTCTTTTATTTACTAAAAATAAAGAATGTATATTCATTTGAATTCAGCGATGCAGAAAAGATATTAAAGGTTTTTAAACATTTAAAATCAATAAAGTTACAATGGATTGATATTTGAATAATGTTTTTAGATGATTTTCCATACTTAATACTTGACAAGTTTATCATGTGCATCAAATATAAATATTTGTTAATTGACAAGGATTGAAATATTTTTTATTTACGAGATACTTGGCAAGGCTTTTATTATCATGATAAATTCTTGAAATAAAACCACAAATTGAAGTTTTATTTATAAGCCGGCGAAATATATCTTTTTTAATTTGTACGTAACAGTTCATGAGAGAAGTCAAAAAATGAAAGAAGATACCTCTGTGTGCAATTCATGCCAAAAAATTAAAATTTTATAATGTTTAACATAGCTACTCAATCGTCCATATAAGCAGTCACAGGGGTGAGACTCTGTTTCTTTTTTTCAGCCTGACGTGGACTGACTCACCGTTATGCTACGATGGTAGAAGTTGAATATTCTGAAAAAAGTTCTGAGATCGCATGTCATCATTGTTATGAGCCCTATGAGTCCCAGGTCGAACTCGTACGGTGGGAAACGGCAGGAAAACACTGGAAAGCACTGGAACGTCGAAGCAGTATTCCGGTCGGAAATTTTCGAAATTTTTCTTGTGAATTGCCAGCGGTTTCTTGTATTTTCAGGCAGGAACCGATTGGAAAATCACCGGAAAACAACCAAAAATTTCCAGTCGGAATACTGCTTCCGATTCCCGCAATTTCCAGTGTTTTCCTGCATGATACGGCGGTTTTTCTCGGATTTTCCTGTCGGTTCCCGCAGTATCCATTCTCCGGAATCATTGAGCTGTGGTACGGTGTGACCTTCTTCATGTGCGCTCTTTTATAATCATGCGCTATTCAATTTTAGCGACGAAGATTTCTAAATACTAGCATCAATTCTATGGAATTTCGACAATAGGAATTTCGGAATGAAAATATAACAATATACATATCAGCCAGAGACCAAAACCGAATCGAATTCGAACTAATTCTTTTTTCAAAATGAGAGAATGTAGACGAACATAACAGGATTCATTGAATTAATATCTACCTTGTAAAATTGCCATACTGGAGAATATAATCAAATAGCGTTTGATCTCTTGTTTTACATACTTTAGGAAACAAATTTTCATACTATTATGTTTGTCTGTATAGCAATACGACTAATTGGCTTCGTGACAGTTGATCGGGGATGTGGAGAGTTAATGTAAGACACCCAAGTATACTAACAACCGCACTAAACAATCAATATACATTCTGACTAGATCGTGGTGAAATAACGATCACGAATAGCAAATGATGAAAAGCAGGGTGAAGATCTACTGCATATGTTAAGAAATAAAATCGGGGATATCAAGTAACGATACAAGATAAGTTAAAACACACGAAAACACTAGCATAAAAGAAAACAATATTAAAAATACGCGTTTTTAAACTACGTCATTTTGTAGTATATGCAAAGGGGAAAAAAGTCATTCAGAGCCATTCGAATGGCTGATAATGGCAGGGGATACCAGAATCAGTTTTTCCCCCTTGACATATTCGCCAAGTGTATTTTAACACCGATACGATGAATACTTCTGTTTTTTTCGAACCTATTAGCATGACACTGGTCTCAAATTGTATGCGCATGTTGGTTCGAACAAATAATTATTAGTGCTGGTTGCAAAGGAATCTTTCGTGGAGATCTTTTTCGTGAAAAAACAATTCATCTATCTCAAATTCATATTGAGCACAGAAGAACAATCTTCGAACCGGAGTGATCGTCAATAGAGATTAGCTATGAGTAATAAAGGCAACGAATTTCAGCTATTTTTCACTATTTATTACGTTACATCCTGTAGTCTTGAAATCTTCCTATTTTGCTTTATTTAACCTCTTTTTTGTGTACTCAAAAGGTGAGTACACTCTAGAATCGGTCAGTATGTCCGTCCGGTCGGCCGTTTACACGATAACTTTCGAAAGGAGAATCAGATCGTGATGAAAGTTTCTACACAGTTCAGCATCATCAATGTCTCAGTTGAGTTCGAAGATGAAAAGGATCCGTCAAGAAATGGCTGAGTTATCGGAAAAATTGTCATTATTGACCAGCCTATCTCTGAGGGGGAGTATAGGGATTTTTCAAAAAAACGTTTTTCTTATAATTATCCACAACATATATAAATCGACTCAGTTTTTAACGCTGATTCCGAATCTGATACTAGTTTTGAACTAAATCGTAGCTTTCTAACAAAAATCGCCTGAAAACGGTCTCAAAATGCACAAAACCTGCATCCAGAAATCAAATTGCCTAGTTTCTCATGATAATTTTGGTGTTCAGACATTCTAGAATGACTCATATGTCCCATGTACTTTTTGCAGTACACATAACTCTCGGATGAAATCCGAAGTTTCCACATTTTTTAGTTTATATTTTTTATATGCCTTATATATATTTTCTTGCAAATGACTCTTGTATCATGCTAAGATGAAATAATATAAAGTTTTCTGTAGTCAATACATTAATATTCTACTATTGATATATTAGTTACCAATTTTTCAACGACGCAAAATCTCTATATATTATGTTAGATTCAATTCATTCTATCCGTTTATTCAAGCAAGTAACACGACGTAAGCGTCGCTAATCGTCTACTGAAATGGGTGACAATGTTTGATAAATAATAAACAAATAATACAAGTTTTGACGTAAGAATTCAGCAATGATATTTTCCGTGTCTCTATGTACCCCGGTCGAAGAAAACGATTAGAAAACGGTCGTATACGATACAAGTACGGCCCGTTTTACGTGCCGTATTTTTCCCGTATAACAGGGGCAGTAATATGGCCGTATATTCTATAGAATACGATAATATTACGCCGGCTTTACGAGGTTTTACGACTGACATACGGTGTCCGTGTATGGTCGTCATACTGCCCCTATTAAAACGCCTTAATACGGCTTAAAACGGCCGTTTTACGACGGAATACGATGCAAAAACGACCGTTTACGGTAATGTTACGCCGGTTTATGGTGGTCCGTTTTGATCGACCTGGGTAGATTGTTTATATAATTACATGGCAATAACATGTATTTGATGTGTTTTAGTTGATTATTCCTGCGAAATAAAGTATTTAGATTGACGAAATAGGTTGTATTATTATGAAATGCAACTATCATTTAGCTACTACATGGAAATTGATATCAAAGAATACTTTGATTGAAAAATGCATAGGTTATGTTATCTCACATATTGGTGAATCTTTTTATGATATGCATGTTTTTTGTATCGCTTTACAAGAAATACCAACAAAAAACAAAAACAAAGGTGAAACTAAAAATAATCAAATGATCAATAGATGTTTTTACTTGAACTATCTTTGAAACCGATTGGCATATCATCTTTTTTCTTAATAAATTTAATGATAATGGGAGTAGAAAAAAACCTAATATTTCAACTTAAAACTTTTCTAGAATTTTCTAATCCATATGAAACTGAATTTACAGTAGGATTCTAGTGCATAGATCATTCAGAAGTGATAACTAAAACAAAGATTAAAAATAATTTTTCACAAAAATTCTTTCTTATTACAAATATGATTGTATATAATTATATTTTTGTTTCAACTTTTAGAAAAATTGCCTAGATCACTGCTCTTTTTACAGCATGGGCCAACGTTGAAAGAATATCAGCATAAAATGCTTCATAGTAACATTTCAGTAAGATCTATATGCGGCTGAGATTGTTAGCGTATGTTTTCATTTCATTTTTAATTTCTTAATATCGATCACATGCATCTGTATTTATATTCATAAACAAGAAACTGTACAGATGCTTTTATTTACTTTGAAAATGATCAATATGAAGAGTGATGTTTTGATCCAAAATAAAAATTTTATTTGAATTTATTATTTAAACTTTCATTTTTGATATGCAACTTGTCTAGATTTTTCACAAACGCAACTAAACATAGAAGACAATATCATTGAATAGCTATTACAACTGTTGTATTCTTTCAAATGTGCAAGGTTTTAGTTGAATTATTTAACTTTCTAGATAGTTTTATTAGAGACATTCTCTATTGTCGGCTGAAAATAGAATTATTATCAGATGAATTGTAGCATATATAATAGAAAACCTAATGCTTCCTTCAAGCTGTTTTCAACTTCATAGTGAAATGAAAATCAAAGTTGCTAACAGAAATTTATAATCCTAATTAAATAGTATAGCATTTCTTAGCAATTTTATTCGCTTTGCTGGATATTCATATGATATTGTTTTAAAATTTTCTGCTCGTAACTTTAATTGAAAAAATGAATCAACTTTTTCTGATTAAACTGAAGATTCCAATCGATTTTTTTACTTTAATCGCATCAAATCGATTAAAGAGACTATAATCGATTGTTTATGGTTTTTATTAATCAATCAGAATCGATTTTGAGTAATAATCGATTTTTATCGGTATTTTATTATTTTTTTCTCGCTTAAAATCCACAAAAATTGATTCGTTTCTCGAATCGATTATAATCATTAAGATTTAGTTAGTTTAAAATAAACTTCTCCTACTAATAATATGTTAGAATTAATTTTGCTTTTGAATGCATCATAGCGAACTGAGTTTTACGCAGGTTAAAATAGCTAAACTGAAAATCCAATTAGGAGTTATTCAATTTTCTCAACAGAATAAGAGTCGCGCAAGTTAAAGAACTAATAAAATGCAACCTGAGTTACATCGCTAAGAGTATTTTTTGAATCCCTTTTCCCTAATAATGGAAACCTACACTATTGAAAACTTGACTCAAAATCTGATGATTTATATCAGATATCCTTTCAGCTTGAAAATTATTTCTCCAGGCAAGCCGAAGAGTTTCCGATTTTAATCCATCGCTAAAATGTGCACTAACAACTTGAAATCCGACCTCGAGTTTCTATTTGATGCAACGAAAGGCTACTAGAGTTGAATACTTTTAGAATATTCTGTAGAATGAAAGGGATGACAGCCCTAAAACTTCTCAAAAGAAGTTTTTACTCTTTGTCATTGCTCAGTTTCGGATGTATTTAGTGAAATAAAACTGCTCACAGTATCAAGTATAACAGATTAGATCATGAATCATTTTGCTTTCCAAATCTGAAACCATTTTAATACTATTGAAGCAGCCTTATGTCATATATACGTTCTTCAACTGTTTTCGCTTTCGACTACAATTCGCCATGATCCCAGTGGTAAGTTCGAATTCAATAATAAAAAAATTATTTATTCGTTGTCTTTGTTTTAGATTTTTATCGATATGATCAAGATGATACGTTATGGTATATATATATATATATATATATANATAAATATGGGACCCTGTTTGGTTTATATCATAATGGCAAACTGGATAGAGGTGTGTAACGCCTAGATGAGTATCAGAGACGTAACTAATAAAAAAATACCAGGTGCCACAGTATTGGTTATGGCAGAATGACAACAATGAAAATTAAATAGTATTGAATATTGGATGAAGATCCAATTGCTTATTCAATGAACAGAAATAGTTGAGAATCAGAAGAACTCCACAAGCAAATAGCTGACACGAGTTCGAACGATTGTAAGGGACAATCGAGTTAGATTGATTGTAATGAACAATCAAGTTGAAAGAAAAAGGTAATATGTGATTAATCAAAAAGATAGAGAAGAAAAGTAGTAGTAGACAGAGAAGAAGAAGAATTATCACTATTTTCTGAGTCTAAGCGCGAAAAATGAAAAAAAAGTTCCAATATTGAAAATAATAAACGTGACAATAAGTAAGAAGAGAGAACAACACAGAGGAGAAATAAGCATACATGATATAACAAACATCAAGACAAACTCAGTGACGTTGCTGCCGTCACACCCTTTCCCTAGTAAAAAGATTTGAAGATGGATATACGAATAAAAAGCCCTCCCAGAAAACTAAAAAGAAATTATTTTCTACTGGTGTGCATCTTCCTTGGAAAATATATGGCTACGACCCTGATACTCTTTAGATCAATGTCAGAAGAATCCGAAATGGACTTTTACAATGCAATGAATAGGATAAAACTATTTCCTGACTAGATTTTTTATGTAATGCATACGTACTCCGATGAATTGTTCAAAATAATATCAGTCAAATGGTTTGAAATATATTCTAAAAATTAAAACAAAGCACTTACGTTAGATTAAGACTATATGTATAATTGTTGTAACCCTCCACTGTCGTCATAATAAACTAAGCTTACTCAAAAAAGAAAGAAACTATATAGATAATGTCTATTTTATGGGAAAAAGACTATACGAACTCTTTTGATCTGTTGTTGTAAATTATCAATTCATCGCTTTACATTTCTTGCTCTCTTTTATATGAATTATCTATTCCAATTGCCATTAACATCTATAACACAATCGTTTACCTGGCGAGATACATTTTCAACTGTACAGATTGGCAAGTCAATGATTTTTTTGACTCAAATCAAGTCGTTTCTTAAAAATTCCAAGTCAAGTCAAATATAACTTGATTTGTGCATTCCTGTTCCATTGAATCATATCAGGTTAAACCTTCCGAAAATCAATATTCATGGATGCATGCATCAATTTTTGTTTATGTGATTAAATGAAACCTTATAATACAGCGGGGGAAAAAACAAACAGGTCATTCAGCATTTCTCATCCATTTCATCAATCAAATATGAAAGTATCGAATGATAAACTGCATAAAATTATACTCATTTTCTCTGATACATTCATACTAGAATAGTAAAAAAAACCAAATGAAGTGCCTTCAATTATGAATATTATATAACATAAGAAATATTATAATTAAATAATGAAACATGATCTTACCCACTGTAATATTAAAGTCATTTGACTCTTTCGAATCTAACTTAATTTTTTCTCTTGTTTTATTGATTTTATTTGTTTGTAGTTGCCATGAGTTTTCCTTGGCATGAAAGTTATTTAAGTTGACAATCTTGCTGGCTATTACATCTTTGGTGGAACACAACGATCCCTCGTAATAGGCCTCTAACTTTAAATTTTTTGTATAACAATCAAACAGGAGCTTAACACCAGGTGGTTCAACAACATTCTCACCTTCTGCACCTACAACTAAAAGATTAATATCAATTAAAATATTATAATGCAATATCCAAAAGCAAAAGAACCCAAGGTCTCTGAACTAATTTCATTTGTTCAGATGTAACCTTTCGGTTTACTCCCTATTCGTCCCTTCTCAAATTCGTCCCAATTTTAATTTTTCTCAACTCTTCCCTGTGTTTTTTTAGGCACTCCTAGCTCATCCCTATCTTTTTTCAGTCGGTCCTAACTCGTCCCTATCTTTTTTTCAGCGCCTCCCAACTGGTCCCTAATTTTCTGTCAAATAATATGTTATGTTACAGACAAAGAATTATTTATTATCAAAGAAAAAAAGATTACATTGAAGTTGCTGCTATATGTATTGTCCTATTTCTTGACCAATTTTATTTTTACAGCTTTTCCACAGCTGATTGCTAATTCTAAATCAGATATTTGTCCATTTGTATGCTGTTCTAGCAACCGAGCCAGTTGAGCATCAATTTTGTCGCCAACTCTCCTTATCTTTCGTGTGTGAACAAAAGTTTATTCGGCTTTATGCTGTTGGAATGAGTGCTCAGTACGTAATAATTCAATGAATCTGTAGATGTGGGGATGTGTAGGAAAGATCTTACCCACTCGACTGTTGTACCCTTCGACACTATTATTGATGCGAGGCAAATTTTGAACAATAGCATCCTGCACATTCCATATATTAACTTGAAAGAGACTACATGATTGATCAATATAGGCACTTACAATATAATCATTAGAGTTAATTGCAGCTCGATGATCTGGTGTAAAGTCATCCATCGCTTGAACCCAGGTGTCAGATACTATTGCAGGCGGAATGAGAGCCAGACCGACTGCAGCGTAAAACCAATTTGCAGCATTCTGCCGTTCATCATCAGAGACAGAACTATCATCATTTACTTTTTGTAGTAAATACCTACAAAGTCCTACTTCTTGCATTTTACGCCACAGAGCTTGTGAGTAATGAAAGAAGCATGCATTTACTTTTATTGAGGGGAAAATTGAAGAAAATGCGTTCATCGTTGCAGTTTCGAAATCACAGGTTAGTCGTTCAGGATGAAAGATGAGATTAATACGACCTCCAAGTCATACGATATGTTGGACGATTTTAGTATAGACCTAATCATAAACAATTATTATGGAGAGAAACTTTCTTTAAAATCATACTTCTTCGTCTTTTTTAGAAGTCAAACAGTAGATACATGGAATCATATAACCATTTGAATAACCACAAATAATGTAAAGTTGCTGGAACAACATAGGACGAGCGCTAAATGTGCCATCACCGTGCTATCTTATACAGGAGGATAGAAACGTGAGTGACCAATCAGATGCAAACATCAACAATCGTTCTGTATTTGTTGAAGATTGATTCATATCTAAACCTCGAAAAAAAATGACTATTTCGTGTTTCAATGTAAGTTACATTTTTCATCGATTAATAAGAATGGATCACCATGGTTGTTAAGTTTCCATGCATCAGGAATCTCCAAATCTTGCAACGTTTTTGGCAGATTTGGATAGTTTTCTGCTCGCCACCGATAAAGGCTAGAATCAATACTTTCAAGAGTAGGAAAAATGAGACCAGTAGGTAAACCGGGATGATCAATTCGTATCTTGACAATTTCTTGAGAGTAAATCTGTGGAATTGGAATAGTTTCCTCGCCAGCTCATATTTTCATCCTGTTAATGCTATCATCAATGATACTTTTTGTATTGCGAATCGATTGACAAGTATGAGCAGATGGCGAACGAACAACTGTTAGATCTTTTGAACATGTTGAAAGAGAACTTAAACAACTGCGATCTCGACATCGCCATTCATTCATTACGTTGTTTTCCATTTTCTTTGTATATTGATATCCTTCAAAGTTCAGCACAGACTTTGCGCGTTCGCTACTTGTAAACTTAAGCATGATGTTTATTTGATTTACAGAGTGATAAAAGAAATTTCCTTT
>OENM01000577.1:9597-48418 GCA_900239745.1 Rotaria magnacalcarata
ATGACAGACGGTTTCCAAAAACCATCACAGACCGTGATAGGCGGCTTCTAAAGACCATCAGAAAGTGTGACAGAAGGTCTTGAGAGGCCATCACAGACTACGACAGATAGTCTTCACAAGCTTCCACAGAATAATAGATAGGGTTCAGACGTAGCACAGCCCCTTACAGACCATCTTCGAGTCTAGCACAAATCAGTATACGCAGCGACAAAGAAACTTTCTCACAAAATCAATAAAAACTTCATAGCGCAGACCCTTTTTATGGGATTGCGAGCAGTGGGTATATCGTGTTTCACATTTTTAATCCCAAAGGGATTGCGCTAACAGCTTTTTTATTGCTCTACCATAGTGATACCAAAAATATATTTTTCAGAATAAAATTTGTTTTTGTATCCAATGGCTACATGTTACCATTTGGCAGCATCCGGCCGTAACGGGTCAAATCGGTTGACAAATTTTTTGTCGATTTTGATTATAAAAATCCATTATTCAGCACCTTTTCGGTTGTTAAAAGCACTTAAACATGAATAGAATGACTCAAACATAGATGAAGCGCCTGCACACAACTTTTTCAAAATTTAAATTTCGCTTTTAGTGACAAAACTCCAGTACACGAGACTTACAGTTCTCCAGAAAGAACATAGAAAACAATAATTGATTTGAACATGAATGCGCGTGTAGAAAAATGAAAGACCTACACCAACGTCTGCTTTCAACCCGCAAAGCACCTATACTTGCCCAGTGATTACACTCTGACGACTAGCATGCTTGAAATTTGCCACTAAAAGCTAGATTTAAATTTTGAAAAAGCTATGAAAAGTATTCTATACATGTTCGAGTCATTTTTTCATCTAAAAACGTTTTGAACAAACGAAAAGACATACAATAGAGCATTTTGATGATCGACATCGAAAACAAATTTTTTCAACTTTTTGACCTGTTACGGTCGGCTGTTGCCTAACGGGAACATCTATAATCTTATTATTCGGATTTACTGAACAAAACCTTTTTATTAATGCACTATGCAATATATCTAAAAAGTGAAATTTACAGCTTATCACTTTTAGTACTGAATCAGTCAATCTGCAAAAAAATGTTTTTTACGGTTGAATGGCTACTATGGGATATTCTAGATAGACTCGGCTATGTTCTCAGCGGAAAGTTCATGTTTGTATTGGAAACCATGATTGTATCCTGAAATGTGGCGCAGTAATTATCAAATCTTTAAAAAGTTTTATATCTTTACTGTTAGTAAGCCATTCTAGAAATATTGGCTAAAAGCTGCCAAACGGCAACATCCAGCTGGAAAGGGTTAAGTCGCATTCAGCCTTTTGACACTGAGTAGTTACAGTCTGGTGCATAATTATAAGACCACTAGTTTTAATACTTAAGAAAGTCAGATCGAACTGATTCTTTAAAATTTAGGGAGTTGACGAACATGTATGCAATAGGCAAACTTTCAAGATTTTATCAATTGTGCGTCATTTATTTTTGAATTTTCGTAGTTTATTGTGCTGCATAATTATAGGANNGGACGCTTGGTTCTTTCCCGGAAAACGAAGGGGGAGAGCCTGGGGCGCTAATACCGCTTGCCTAAGCAAGAATTTCCGTTATTGGGGCATTTCCTCCCTCATCGTTCGTTTTCCGGGAGAGAACTACGAGTGCAGTGGATCGCCCTGGTCAAGTTGCATCGATTGATATGATATTCAGCCCCGGAAAACGAATGGGGGCCTCAAGGGGGCTAATACCGCTTGGCTTAGCAATATTTTGAGGTATTGGGGCACTTTGTCCCTCATCGTTCGTTTCGGAGTGTTGAAAAAGGTTTTTTCTGGGTGGTTCGTAGTATCTGGGCACTTGCTAGGCGAATTGGTTCGCTCGCTGTGCAGGAACAATTTTTTGATTGTTTTTTAACTGTGTTGTGGAATTGGATCGATGATGCGAAATTGTGGAAGAGGAATGGTAAATCATTGTGGTTGAATGATTGGTTGTTTTTAGCTGCATTTCTATTGGTCGTCGTGGTGACTTCACATCGATTCAATTATGGGTATCAAATAATCTTTTCATGCGATCATCAAGAGGCGCCACCTATCGTCAAATGTGATTGCTTAATATTGACCCACCAATCGAATCGCCAGCACGATCGTGCTGACAGATCGTGTTGTGGTAGTTTCACAACGATGAATTTTCGTAGTTTATTGTGGTGCATAATTAAAGGACGACTCCAAATGAAATACCGAAGAAGGAAATCAAAATGCCGATGAATATCATGTTTTCGCTCCATTTAGCTTAATAACTTTAAATATTCTGTCGAGCATTGAACTGACTAAATCCAGAATTTGATCAACGTTTATTTCTTTCCATGACTTGAGTATGGCAACTTTTAACTGTTCTTTCGTTCTAAATTGTTTTCCTTCAGCATAAAACTTCCTTCATAACATTCCCCACAAGTTTTTTATTGGATTAAAGTCTGGAGCTAATGATGGCCACGTTAAAACATTGATTTTTTGTGACTTGAGTCAAGCCAGATTGACCTTCCCATGATGGACAGGAGCATTATCCTGCTGAAAGGTCCCGTCGGATCCCCCCAACTATTACCGATGTCAAGTAGATATTTCTTGAGCGCCGCACGATATCCATTTGAATTCATTCGTCTATCTACAAAACATATTTAGCTCTTACCGCCCCAGCCAAACAGCGCCCAAATCATAACACTACCATCACCTTGAGCACGAGTTGAAAAAAATCTCTTCTTCTTTACGAAGATCTTGCCAGTAGTAAGCAAAACCGTCAAGGCCGTCTAAGTTAAGCTTTCTTTCGTCGGACCAAACGACTTCGTGCCACTCGCTATTCCATGTCACACTATTTTTGGTCCATATCAATCGTACATGTTTGTGCGCTGTTATTAATGCAGGAGAACGTTTTGTTTTCATCTTTTTTAATATATTTGACTTTTTTTTATAACTCGATTGATGGTCCATCTCGAAATTTTCAAACATAAATCGTCAATGATATTGGCACAAGATATTGTTTTGTTACTGGTGGCACTCAAAAAACTCGTTTGATGCGTTCATCGACCTTTTTTTCTACGACCAGATCGCTTTCTTGAGTCATATTTAAGCGGATCTTTGAAACAGTTTGTTATCACGGTCTTCGATCGGTTCATTTTCCTTACAATCTCTCGAAACGATTTGTTTTTCTTGTGTAGGTCTTAAATAGACCTCTTCTCGGTTTCCGTGAGTTGTGCCGCTCTCAGCATGATTCAACTTAAATGTGAAGTGCTACCTGATTTGTTAATTTTACTTAAAGCTACTCACGATTTGTTTGTTACTATAAACCTATCATGTGGTCTTATAATTATGCGCCACAAAATTGGAGGAAATTCTATATACAGTCTGGTGCATAATTATGAGACCACTTGTTTTCAAACTAAACTAAATAAAATGAGCGACATTTTTAGTGATTTCACATAGGTGAGTCAGAAGAATAGCACTATGAAATTTTCAAGCGGGGGTCTTT
The DNA here is from genome assembly GCA_900239745.1 of Rotaria magnacalcarata. NCBI lineage: Eukaryota > Metazoa > Rotifera > Eurotatoria > Philodinida > Philodinidae > Rotaria > Rotaria magnacalcarata. The sequence goes on from OENM01000577.1 coordinate 13,114, forward strand.
TTATTCTCTTATATATATATATATATATAGAGTTGCCTCCATTTTTGTGGTGCATGATTATGAGACCACATTAAAAAAATGCAAAAAACAGCAAAGAAAAAAATATTAATATTTTGTCTTGGCTCCATTTAGCTTAATAACTTCAAATATTCTTTCCAGCATCGATTCGATCAAAGTCCGGAGTTGTTCGATGTTGATTTTTTCCCAAGATTTCAATATCGCAGTTTTTAACTGTTCCTTTGTTCTAAATTGTTTGCCTTTCGCATAGACCATCCTTGCTAGTATTACCCAGAGATTTTCAATTGGATTTAAATCAGGTGATAACGATGGACAAGGTAAAACATTGATTTTCTGCGATTTAAACCAAGTGAGATTGACCTTCAATCGATGAATAGGTGCATTGTCTTGCTGAAAGATCCAATCAGACCCACCCATACAACTACCGATATCAATGAGATGCTTTTTTTAACACCTCTCGATATCCTTGTGAGTTCATCCGGCCGTCTACAAAACATATTGAACTTTTACCATCGCAATCAAACGACGCCCAAATCACAACGCTACCACCATCTTGAACACGAGTTGAAAAAATCTCTTCTTCTTTACGGAGATCATGCCAGTAGTAAGAAAAGTCATCAGAACCATCTAGATTAAATTTTATTTTCGTCAGACCAAACAATTTTGTGCCATTCATTATTCCAGGTCATATGATCTTTAGCCCAAGTTAATCGTAAAGCTTTGTGAACTGTTGTTAAAGCACGACAGTGTTTTTTTTCATCTTTTTCAAGATGTTTGACCTTTTTATAACTCGATTGATTGTCCATCGTGACATTTTTAAGCATAAATCGTTAATAATATTGGAACAAGATATTGATTTGTTACTAGCAGTTCTAATAATAAGGCGTTTGGTACGTTCATCGACTTTTTTTCTTCGACCAGTTCGTTTTCTCGAGTCATATTTAAGTGGATCTTTTTAAAAATTCGTTACCACTGTCTTCGGTCGATTAATTTTCTTGGCAATTTCTCGATGCGATGTATTTTTCTTGTGCAATTCTAAAATAGACCTTCTTTCGCTTTCCGTTAGTTGTATTGCGCCTGGCATGCTATAGCTTAAATGTGAGTGTTATCTTGTTTGTTTATTTTATTCAAAGTTACTGATGCTTCACTTAATATTAAAAACCTATCATGTGGTCTCATAATTATGCACCAGACTGTATATCAAAAAAGCACGACTCTCTGCAAATTCCTATTCTTTTTTAAAAGTCGTAATTCGATGTCAACCTTCCCATGTACCTATAAGATTGAATTCCATGTGTTTGCTTCCTGCATGAATCTTCATCTCATTGTAAAATTCTTTGTAATGATTGCTATCTAACATTCATTTCGTTGTAAAAGAATATTTTTTGCAAAGTTCAATGTTTTATCAATTGTAACCAAAAAAACACAAAATAGGGATTTGAAATAAATGTGTTCCGACAATAGTTGCTGGAGATGTGTAGTTGGACTTATCTTTCTCATGGAAAAAGTGTAATATGATCCTTTCATTACAAGATGAATATCTTAATTTTTGTGTAACGTTGAAAATTGTTACAAGTGTCATCTTATTCAAGATCATTTGTAAGAAAATATGTTTAAATCGAATTATTATTGTTCAAACATGATAACTTCTACTTATCTTAAAAATATAGGACACAATAAACGTATGAGAATAGCTCTCTACAATCTTATTCTGAGAATTATTTATTACACTGACAGTCGTGAAAATGATATTACAAATAGACGGACAAAACGAAAGCTAGTTAATCTCTGTTTACAACAGTGAGGATTAATTCATGAGAAAACATCAAAGAATAAAAATACCAGTAATCAGACAACAAAAATATTTTTCAATAAATAATTAAGTTCTTCGTTGGTGTTTATTGTTATTAATATTAATATTCTGACTAAACAATTGGCTCCTTGAATTCATTAGCATAACCACTGCTGGCGAATTCTTGTGGATAGAACTTGTGCCAAACTTTCGTCAACTTTTGCAAATGCTCAGGATGTGTCGCACCTAATGCTGCCGGATTGAGAGCAAAACAAACGAATACTGCGCGCACACATGATTTCAAAAGTGTTGTGATAATCGAACTCATTAATATACCGATTAGAAAACTGATACAGGCTATAAAAATTACGAATCCAGTTATTTCTGACGATTCAGTTATCATATAATGCATGATTGTGCCACCAACGACAGCTGAAATGAGGCCTATTCCAAGATTAATAATCATTAATGTAATTCCAACAATGCTATCATTAACAATTGCCGTCCAACCGCGTTTTTTAAACAGTTCTATAAAACTGCGACTAGCTTGAATATATCCTTGACCAGTAAGTGCTGCAAAAGTAAAAGCCCATTCGTTGAGGTAACCAATTGACTTTTCAAGTATTTGAAGCATATAGTCAATAATACAGGTTAAACAATTCTTTCTACGTCCATTACCTGTAAAGAATCGTAAAGATTTTATTACAGCTTCAAAAAGTGAACCAAAACAAATAGTTCCTAGGTTTGTTGTAAATGCACGCTTGATACTATTGCTCATTCCATAGTGTCCACTACCATCACTGGTAAACCACCAGTCACCAACAGTGCATGCAGCTATGAAATGAATAATGTTTCCAAATGTAACTGCACCCCAATAACATGACAATATTAGTAAAAATAAAACGATTTTACCAATCAAAAAACCAAGCATAATTCCATGATCAGAAATTGAATTCGATGGTAAATTAATACGGGCGACATGAGTAACACCAACACACATCAGGCACCATAAGGTAAGCCACAGAAACTCTACTATGAGCATGAAGAGTGCTACAAATATCAACGATGACTGGCTACGTAGAGAAGCACAACCTACTTCTAAGTGAGCTTCGGCAAAAGCAATATGATTTCGAACGCATGATATATAAATCAACGTGAATAATATAAACGCTCCTGGTACGAAACACGATAAAGGAAGTATGAAATAAAGAGCCACTGTCAGCAGAATTTGCATGATTATAAGTATCAAAAATGAACATTTGATAAGTTGGCCAGCACATAGTTGAAGAGAGAACAGTGTGAGAAACGAGACTAACCCACTAGCAACTGCTGCGCCTATCAATGAGTAAATGACACATTTGAAGCCCAATATATCCGATGAAGATTCCTCCATAGACCAAAGTAAATTCGGTATACCTAAAGTTAAGCCTACTAAGATGACAGCAATCGTATGAATCCAGAATGCAATAGCAAAGCCACGATCTTTCCATTCGCCATTAAAATCAAGTTGTGGATTTTCATAAGCAGGTGGGTCACTATTAATATTTGTTTCGGTTTCATCATCAGATCTGAGAGGAACACTGATAGCAACGCTATCACTTAACATAGTATTTCAATTTTAATCTAAAATAAAGATAAATCTACTCAATGTAGACAAAACTATTGCTCGACATATTTCAATTATTAATTTCGCTTAACAAATTTTTTTCAAATAGGGAAACAAAAATAAGTTATACGCATCAGAGCTCCGCGTGGGATGGGACAATCCCATCCCGTTCGTCCCATGGGATGCAAACTTTTTATTTTTATTTCATGGGATGGGATGGGACGAAAATTTTTTGAGAGTCGTCCCATCCCACGTCTCATGGGACGAAGAAATATTATATGAATCTATTCTTTTGAGTAAAAACAGTATAGTCTTTTCAATATAGATGTCGTACCCAACTGTGTGAGAAAAATAGTTAAAAATACAAATTATACGTGATCAAGTAGTGCAACCATTTCGATTCAATGTACAACAAAAAAATAATGAACCTACGCATAGAGAAAAAAAATGCAATTTCATCTATTGTAACAGTAACAATTGATTTAGTTATTGTGGCTTATAGCTGGTGAAATGTCTTAGAATAGTTCGTTCCATAGAAAATATGAAACTTGTACAATGATTTGAGACTGAAACTTTATACTTTTATTTATTTATTTCCAGTTGGTTTTGTATTCAATGAAATATCTTCCTTTCTCATTTACTACTTCTTTTCTCTACTTTTTAAAATACTGTATTTATAACCAGGATGATGTCATTATTGTAATATGCAAAAAGAACAGAAATTCAAACTCTCAGCTTCATTTTAATAAAATCATGAAATGTGACATCTTAAAAAATATTTGACAATTCAGACGTTCCATGGGATGGGATGGGACGGAAAATGTTTCGTCCCATCCCATCCCATGGCGGACAACTTTTTTTTTACTTATCCCATCCCATGGGACTGACTTCAATAATTTGTCCCATGGAATGATTTTTTGCGTCCCATCCCATCCCATCCCACGCGGAGCTCTGATATGCATGTCAGTATTATACGAGTCTTCACTTTTAAAAGCAACTATTCATTCTCAGGAAAAATTTACGTTCGATATGGGCAGATCTAAGCGTATTTCCTGGTACAGATTTTTACGCTGACTATGAATTGGAACTTTCTTTCTTAAAAAATTGAGTTTTGGCATCGAAAACTGCGTTTTAAAGTTTTCAAAAATCGTATGTTCAATTTTCTAACCAAGGAATTTATAAAAAAAAATGCAGACTAATACACCATTCAATGCGGTATTTGATTCTCTACAAAATGGCCCATTTAGTTTTTACTCTCGTTCCTCAGGACAACTTCTACACTCCTGTACAGTTTCTAAGTTACTGTACAATTATTGAGCTCCTATTTCAATGCAGCAACTTGATTCTTTTTTACAGAAGGATATATGTGCGGCAGTGATCAATATACAATAAACATTAAATATTGTTAAGCGTGTTAACTGCTTCAAATTTGGTTGACAAAACAACGCGTCACAGCGTTATGTTTGTTTTTTGCATTCGTCATCTGAGCGACAATAGTTTAGAAAAAAATAATTTTTTACTGCTTGATAGCCCATTCAATTCCCTACAAAACTGGTACCATAAGCATTTAATTTGAAGAAATAATTTGTCAAAAATTACAGTTTTATAAGCATTCCTAGAGACAAAGGGTCCTTTTTTGTCGCAGTGTTACGCGATTGATAAAACCTTTCTAGAAACGCGAGAGTTCAGTCAAACTAGGACGTTTTTGCAACATAAATAGATTATGATGAGCTGTGTTGAATGATGTTTGAACGACCTTGTTAACTCTTATGTCTTTCGAGATAATTGCAGAACAATTTGCCAAATGTCACAGCGTTACATTGTGACAATCAGAAGAAGCTTCCACAAGACTTTGTCAATGTGATACTACATTGAATAACGTTCAGTTGAAATGAAACCTCATCCTCTATGAGCACTTCATTTAGAAAGGAACATAAAGTAAGATTCAAGAGCATAGAACAATCATATTGACACCTAGTGAAATCCTAGAGTAAATTCGATAATACACGATTAATCTGATATCGTGCGAAAATTTGAGTTGAATTATATTCAATTGAAATGTTCACTTCTGATGTTCTCAGATTATAACTATTCCTCTCGTATTCACATGTTATATACATGTATTAGTTAATATATTCACGGGTTACTTTGCAAAGAAACCTTTCTGTTGGATCACTAAATAAATCAAAACAAAAAGTTTTTTTCCTAACATTTACATCAATGAAAGAAAACGACTAGATGATTGTTATGTTATTTTTTTATTCTATACGCGCTAACAGGAAAAATATTACATTTTACTATTATGGCAGTGAACAGATAGCATAAAGATAAGCAATGTAGTAGACAGAAACATCTTGAAAGGACTCGATGTATATCACATGTCTTGTATTCGGATTCTTTTAGTAGCAATCAGTAGACAAATCTATGAACTAATAAGATGGCAACAGAAAGAAGACACTGCAGTAGAATAGACAAATGAAAATAAAACATTTTCCTATAGACGACGCGTCGCGTCTACGCTAAATACGTCAATAAGTATTCAACGTCAACGAACAAGACATTTATGGTAAAATCTCTTTTTCTTCTTCTTGTGTTTCTCTCATAGAACAACGGGCGATGTTTCTCACAGTTATGACTCGATTATCTGGTTGGCATCTTGTTTTCTCGTCGTTCCGACTATTTTTAAATTCATTTATAAAATAATAAAAAAAAGAGAAAGAACGAGTGTCGAAAGGTCGATACTATTCGTTACATTTTTCAGAAGAACATTTTCCGCCCGTTGTATACAAGACTCTAGTTAATGCGATGCGAAGCATGACGCATTTCTGTAATCCGTCGCGAGTTTTTTTTCCCTTTTTACTTGAGATCGTACGCAACACATCTCGACGTTATGTGACTCAATGATCTTCAGAAATGAAAATCGTAAAAAAATGGTTAAAACGTGAGATCGAAGCATCAAGATCGAACTTAGAACATCTGTTTTCTAATCTTCAATCTGAAGTTCGGTTCACTCACAAATGTAGTTCCAAAATGACGAAAATGAACGAAATTTAATGCGAGATAATTCAAATGGCGTCATCAACATATGTTCGCCACTATAGTCAATGCATTTACAACTGATCTAAGATAATGAATCATGAAGATAATTAATCGATCAATCGAATTCGATCTTTAAGAATGTATCGCTAAGTAAGAATAGAGTTTTCAGAGTGATGAATTGCATCATGGCTACATAAAAAGTATTCAACATTTCTCTAAATTGAAGATTTTTCTTCAGAGATACGAATGAAACTCGAATACCATCTAACTTCTATTTGAAGATTTTTCGTGAAGATCCGTATTCTTACCTCGCATCGCATTTCGTACACGAGTGCAACTCGGATGCCATCTAGTTAGGTAAAGCATTCATTTTTTCTGCAGTTTCGAAAAAAACAAGAGCCGTATAGTATGTTAAGCTATTACTAATACTTATGACTTCTACGAGTCTCTTCTTTTTGTCACGGTTCTTTTTTCTTTCTCATCATTTTCTTTTCTTCCACAATTTTTTTCTTTATAATTTTCTCTCAGATTCAATATATTATCCTTATATTTTGAGAAAAATCCTCTACTTCCTTCTTTATTTTGATGAGTTTTCCTATTTTACCTAAATAAAATCAAAACAAGTAGCAAAATGCAGAAACTGCTTCAATTTTAGTAGCCATCTTTTTTTGCAAGCAAAGTAATTCAATGTTTATAGACATATTTTACGTTTTTCAGTGCTATCTATGTTAAATACAATTCTGTTTCTCCTACCAAATGGACTAAACGAAGTGTAGCTGACTTTGCTAAGTAACAAATATTGAAATAAAGTAATAAAACGCTTGTAAAATGTTTTATAGTTGGCTCTGATACATATATATGTTTTCTTGATAAAAGTCTGTTGGGATGAAATAAATTGATCATATTCAGTGAGATGATAGGGTGTGGGTGTGAGTGTTGTGCGGGATGTGGGTATGGGAGGTGAGTTTAAACAAAAGCTTCAGACGCACCACACTCAAGAGTAGAACGAGTAAGAGCTCCCAAATATATACACACACACATCAGCATGATAATTCACATCAAACATAAGCAATCGAATCTTATCAAGAAAAACTTTCTATAATTTCTATAGTCGCTGTTGTTTTGCTAATAAAAAAAATTCGAATTTTCGCTAGTTTGCCTTTCGCGCTCTTTTGTTCCCTAGCATAATCCTCGCTCAATCGACGCCATACCATGGGATGGTTTTTTAAAATTCGTGTCCCTTCCTATCCCACGAGGAGCTCTGTTATCCATTAATTTTCCTCTGGTGACTTACATTTTGCTGAGATCTTTCGATTTAGCAACGGTACTTATTGGTAACTTTTGATTTCTATCCGAATGTTTCTTTCGTGCTACTAAGCTCGTGATATTTTTGTTCAATAAAACTGTTAGTTAACTTTCAGCTCTTATTATCTTTCATAATTCTCCTTTTATTATTCATTTTTGTATGTGAAATACTTAAACATAATTATATATATATACATGTACCACTATTCAACTGCAGGAAAATTTCAGCATGGTAACTGCGCTGTATTTAAGAATAATCTATTTAAAAGTTAAGATATTTATTTCTTGAGACGTTGAAAACATCTAGATTGTGATAATACTGCGTAAAAATTCATTTAACATGTATTGCTTACAAAACATCAAGCGAGAGCTGGAAATAGAATGAAATAGTAAAACTAAAGTAATTTGAGTTTTGCTTCGAAAAGGCGATTATATTTATTCTTACGAAAAGTTGTGTATGACTTATCCTCTTATCGGTTTCAAAAGAAATCATGATCTCAATATGTATCAATACACTTGAAATCGCACGTAAAAAAATGTTGTTCTTTAGTAAAAAACTAAAATATTTAATTCTTTTTTAATACAGAAATATGAGTTTCATTAGACTAAAACAACTTTGTATCAAATGTGATGAAAACGCAGGGGTCTCAACGTTTGTTGGAGTCTTGGCGAAAGGATGGATCGTGTTGAACAACTTTAGGATGATCTTCACAAGCGTTTAGCTAAAGAACGTTTTTCATTCACTTTCCTGTCAAAGTAATGACTGAGGGAAAAACATCAATTTAGCAATTTATATACACGAAACAAAATCCGAATTGCAACAATCACTTAGCAAAATAAAAACCAAATTTGAATTGAAAGAATGAATAGAAAAAAAAAATATCGTCTATTGAAATTGTTGATAATGACTAATCGCAAGTACTTATGCGTGTGATTGAACGAAAAATTGCATAGAAATACATATGATGAAATCCTTGATCATCCCTATGCGTCGCTTCAGTTGTGAGAAATGAATAATCGATTTTCAAATGTGACACTACTGAAAAATTGTATTTCTGCATGTAAATAATGCATTAATTAAAAGATTCTTTATAAATTCCTCGTTTTTTGTTTTTAGAAATCCTATATAACTATGTCAAAAAAACGCATGATTCTATAGGAATTCTATTTTTTTGTAAAGTTGTAATCTGAGAGTAGAAAATGAGAAAAAAAGCAACGAATATTTAAGAAGAACATAATTGACTTCGAATAGCTTTTGCTGCTCGTTGTCCACTTTGAAAAGCAGAATGAACACAGCCAAGCGCCCAATCTTCAGTACCACAATTAACATTAGCATGTTCGCCAGCCCAATGTATACGGCCATCGGAAGTTTCTTTTGCTAATCGTTTAATTGTATCAGGACTTGCATGAACAGCAATATTTGAATATGAACCATACGCTAATGTGTCTTGTCCCCAACGAGTAAAATTATATTTGATAGGTTCCGATATCGATTCGGTAGGAAATATTTGTCGAAGAAATTTCATTATTTCTTCGAGAATTTCTGAATCAGTTAAAGCTTCTAATTCTCTAGCAAAGTTACCAGTAACAAATAGAATAAGAATATTCTCTGGTGCATGTGAACAAATCGTAAATCGAAATCGACCCCGTTGTTTATTACACGCATGTGAAAATGAACACATATCACAGTCCCAGAAGCTAGTTGAAAATTGAACAATAAGTTTATTCATTAAACCCATACCCATTTGATCAATGGCATTACGTTTCCAATCAGGTAGCGGTGGTTCAAATAAGATTGTTTCTCGTTTTAAACAACCTAATGGAATTGTAATAATAACTCGACGGCAATAGACTATTGATGAATCATTAGATGTTTTAATAGCTATTCGATCAGAATCGATCGTATTTATATGTGTGACAAAAGTATTCAATTGAATAGATAAATTATGCTTCTTAACAATAAATTTTAATAAATTTCCATAACCACATGAAACCCATTTATCACATGATGAATCATTTTCAAGCCCATAATATTTAGCTGAAAGATTTTCAAAATTAGATCCTTCATATTGTTCGTCGCCCGAAAGCATAAGATTAACTAAGCGTTTAATTGGTCCATCGGGAACTAATCTTTCGTATTCTGTTTGAATAACTTGTTCAATACTTTGATCTTCCTTATTTTTATTCTTACATTTAAATAATTCTATATGTTGATAGAGTTTTTCACATATATTTTGTGCATGACACTTTGTTTTACTCGAAAAACACTCACCATCATAATCAAAACAAATCCTATAACCTGAATGTCTAGACTGTTTCTTATCACAATTAAAAGATACATAATAATCATAGAGTACATTTTCTGGTCCATAATAATGAATCCAACTGGCACCAAGATCAACTTTCGCATGCGTAAATGTGTCTTCATCTGTACATACTCGACCACCAATACGATTACGAGCTTCAAGTACAAGAAATTTTAAATTCGTCGATTGTAACTCGATAGCAGCAGCCAAACCAGCTGCACCCGCACCAATAATAACAACATCAACTTCAGTACTCATTATATATAAAAAATATCAGCAATCACTGGAAAAAAATATATATACGCGAACAAGTTAGAAAGAAAACTTTCAGTGAGCAAACATGTAATTACGAAATATACAAGACGGCATGAGTCAATGTCAATAAAATAAAATACGAAAGCAATCGATTGCTTGATCAATGTTCCACTCCATTTTATTTGATCATCAGACATGCGCGCAACAATTGCGCTCGCATGAGAATAATAAAATAGTACATGCTAGGAAATTTTCTTTTCAATTGTGCAATAACACTTACGTGCAAGCTCATATTCTTGGGCTCTTATCTTTAATATATCATCTAAATACATATTATATTGTTATCTATGTCTATAAAAGACAGCACGTGCATCTCATAATTCTACGTATCTTTCTTTTTAAAATAAATAAATTCGCTAAAACATGGCTCGTCTATCGTGTGGAGTTCAGTGTACGCGTGCAACATTATTTGCATTGAATATCATTTTTCTTATTTTTGGCTTTTCAATATTGGGTCTCGGAATCTATGTTAAAATCAATGGAAATTTTAGTGCCATCGCAGCCGCTTATAATATTACGCAATCACTTGGAGGACTGACAATGCAATGGGTGGGAACGATCATAATTATTGTCGGCGTATTCACGTCTTGTCTAGCAGCATTCGGTTGTCTTGGTGCTATTTGTAAAAATCGAGTTTTCCTTTATTCATATGCAACTCTATTAACTCTGATTGTTTTAATGGAGTTCGGTGCAATTGTTGTTATCTTAAGATTTCGAAATGATTTATGGCAATCGTATGATTCCGGTTTTGAAGAAGTATTTCGAAATGCTTATCGCAATAAACACAACGCAACAATTGAAATCATTGAACAATTAGAAAAAGAATTTAAATGTTGTGGAGTTGATAGTGCCACAGACTATTTAAAACTTGGTCTTCCAGTTCCTAAATCATGTTATCCGCCTCAAACACACGAAGGACTTCCTTATACTCAAGGCTGTGCTGAAGCCGTCGTTCTTTGGATATGGAACGAATTGCCTTGGATTGCTGTAGTATTAGGTATTATTTTATTTATTGAAATTTTCGGTATTGTTTCCTCACTTGTGCTTGGAGTAGCAATATCTCATTCATCGAATATTGAAATTTACGATCAATACTTATAATTTCTATTTCATTATCTATCGTACTGCACATATATGTTTAACAAAACAATAAACTGCCGAAATAAACTATGCGATTTGTTTTTTCTCTTCTTGTTGTATATTAATTATTCGATCAAAATTTTTTATTTGTTTTCATACATTTATTTAGAAGCTGTGACTCTTACAAAACAAAATCATCCATTGTATCTTGTGATAGTAATAAATTTTCCACTTGAAGTAAACGCGTATTGAACTATAGTTCGGTTGAGCAAGGACACGAATCATAGGTGGGTGCTTTCTCTTAATACTGTTTTCACCGATCGGTCAAATTTTGACGTCTTAATGGAAACGCATAGGTTCAAATGTATTTCTTTTCGTTTATTTGAAAAGCCCGTTCGAAAACAAGCAGAATAAAAATTAGTCTTTAAGACTCATTGAATTATTCCGAAACACAGAAATCTTTAGTAAAAGGCGAAAGATTTTCTTGTGATTGTCCCGGAATCAGAGTTAACTTCTAACGTCAATAGCAAAAAGATCATATACGACGAATGTCGGCAGAAATTGCATAGTTGAACTTTTTTTTCTTGTTGGTTGTTAGTCAACGTATCAGAATGTTTCATTTCTCTCTAATACATGCGTTTACAGGTTGTGATTTCTACGAAGAACAATTAAGTACTTGATCTTCCTGTGCCAATTATTTTTCAGTCGTAAGTAGAAACGTATTCACCTAATGTAGTTTAGCCAAAATACTTTGCATGTTTTCAAGACTATTCAATTTTACTTTTCATTTAGAAACGAGAAAGTTCTTCCGATAAAATACATCGATGTATATAATTTCAGCAAAATTCACTTAGACTAATTGTATACCATCAGTTCGCTTATATTTGTGAAAAGAATTAAAATAGAGGGTGGAGACGCATTAAAATTTGTTTGTTTAAAAAGCCCGTTCGAAAACAAGCNGAAGAAAAATTGGTCTTTAAGACTCATTGAATTATTCCGAAACACAGAAATCTTTAGTAAAAGGCGAAAGATTTTCGTGTGATTGTTCCAGAATCAGAGTTATCTTTTATCGGCGATAACGAAATGTTCATATAGAACCAATGTCGGCAGAAATTGCACAGTCGATCTTTTCTTTTCTTGATTTGTTTTTATCAACGTAACAGAATTTTTCTCTGGAAAGTTCTTCTGATAGAATATGTAAAGAAAATCAATTGATGTCAAATCGCAAACATTCGTTTTGAACACTACATTTCATCACTTGGTCCACACTCGCTATCAAGACACGGTTTAATGATGAAAATAGAGATTTATATGTATTTCATTTAGTTTATTTAAGAAGCTCGTTCGAAAACAAGCAGAATAAAAATTAGTCTTTAAGACTCATTGAATTATTCCGAAACACAGAAATCTTTAGTAAAAGGCGAAAGATTTTCTTGTGATTGTTCCGGAATCAGAGTTATCTTTTATTGGCGATAACGAAATGTTCATATAGAACCAATGTCGGCAGAAATTGCACAGTCAATCTGTTTTCGTTCTTCTTGATCAAAGTATCAGAATATTTTTATCTGCCTCTTATGCATTCTTTTCGAAGTCGACACATATAGAAAAGAAAATCATATATTGTGTCCTGCAATAGACATAATGTTTTGGTTTGAATTAGACCTGTATTAACTTAATTAGTTGTGTTATTTTGTTTTTTATTGATTATTTTCCGATAAGAATAATTATTTATTTATTTTAAGATGTTTCGGAAATATCCTTATTCTTCTTCAGTTTTATTTTCTTTGATGTTATGTTTTTGTTTTTACTCTTTACAATACGTGTCTGGCTATTCTTTTTCTTTAATAGTGGAACGGAACGTCAAAACATACAAGTTTCATCGGCCAGTATTACCGTCTTGGTATTCCGTTCCACTATTGAAGAAAAAGCATAGCCAGGCACGTATTGCAAAGAGTAAAAACAAAAACATAACATCAAAGAAAATAAAACTGAAGAAGGAGAAAGATATCTCCGAAGCGTCTTAAAATAAAAGAATACAATTATAATGACCTTCCTCAACACATGTACTTAACTTAGTTAGTCGACATGTGAAATAGTAGAATATTTCTCTACATATATACAGAATTTTTATTCAGCAACTTGAAAATCATTCATATGGAATAAGTAATACCAAATGAGTGTATTTCATTTCAGTAGCATCCGTTTGAAATAACTGCGTATCACTATTTGGTACACAGTAGCCTTCGCGATACATCTTGGAGTGAAGAATTTTATTTTGGAAGCCCGTTCGAAACGAGCCGAGTAAAAATTAGTCTTTAAGACTCATTGAATTATTCCGAAACACAGAAATCTTTAGTAAAAGGCGAAAGATTTTCTTGTGATTGTCCCGGAATCAGAGTTAACTTCTAACGTCAATAAAAAAACGCTCATATAGGACGAATATCTGCAGAACTTGCACTGTAGATCACTTGTTTCTTTTCGTTCTGTTGAAGTGTCTTCACACGTTTGTACATAGAAAACATATAAAGTGTTGCGCTTTCTCTTTTTGTCGGTCAAAATGTGTATCAGCTGTTTGTGACGATGGTCGATATGAATCACCAATAAATATTCACTGCACAATGAGAATCATTAGATTCTTCAATAACTACTTCACAAAGTGGATCTGCATAAATTATTATATTGACAGTATGATTTTATCTTCGACATACATATATATATATATCATGATTATTTTCAATCTAATCTTTTCATCAATTCAAGATCTGAATACGATACATAGTTAATGACCAATTGAAAATTCAAATAATAAATAATTTTCTTTCTCTACTACTCAACATCTGCTTTCTTTTTATAGTAATTCAAAGAGTACTCTCATCTTAAGTATTCTTTTGTAAAATAAAGACCTAAATTGAGAAGCCCTTCTCAAACATACGCACGCATCATAATAGACACCTTGAGTAGGCGATGATAACCCATGCATGCATAATGATTCTGTATAATATACAGACCATTTCCTTGTTATATTTCCGGATGATGAATTGATGTATTTTAAAATAGGCTCTCTACGATGAGTAGCAACGACCTCATCATATTTTACATTTTAACTTCATCGGGATTGGGTAATAGCTTTTATGAACAAGGTTACCATCAAATATTGAATACAGATGAACCGATCATAAATTTAATAAAGCAGATATTGATTAATACATTAATATCAATAGTAACCTTATCTTGATTTTCATGGTCGAATAGGTAGTATTGAAAATCATATTCATATTATATTTCTAATACGAACTATCTCATGCAGACTTAATTTGTTATGTTAACAGCAATACTGATTGTTTCAAATTAAAATCTTAACTAGATGGTATTCGAGTTTCACTCGGCTACGAGATGCGGTGCGAAGCACACGAGCCGAATATTCGAAAGTAGTGAGAATAAGATTTTAAAAATAAATGATCCACTTTAAGATTCATTAGAATCGATTATTTTTTTTAAATTTCCGTATACGAATTTTGAATAAAAATTTCGCATTCACTATTCTTAAATCGACCATTTTGAAATTCGTCACTAGGAAATCTCTCTGAAAATGTAACAACTAGTTGTCTAACGAGTTTTTTCATTGAACGATTAATTATTTTCATGAGTCATTATCTTGAATCAGATGTAAACCAATAGACTATTGGTTAACAACTATTGATGACGTCATTTTAATTTGCGCGAAACTATCAAACAATAAAACTTTTCAAAACCTTCATTTTCGAATCATATTTTTAGGCGAACGAAATTTAGTATTGAAAATTGGAAAAAAAGATGTAACAAGTTCGACCTCCATAGTTTTATTTCTAGTTTGAATGGATTTTCTANNAAAAAAAAAAAAAACTCGCGACGGACTACATGAATGCTGTGCTTCGCACCGCATTAATTAAGAACATCAAAATCTAAATTAATTAATATATACTGTTTCATTTGACATCCTACATCTTATGTGAGCGATATCTTTCATTAACTAGAAGCGAAAACGACAGACGACATGTATAATATATCTTTCGTTTTTCCAATCAAATACCGAAGGATATTGTGTTAGTACTCGAAAATGTAATTATTCACATGCTGAAGGTTATGTCATTCACACATACATAACTGCGTGAAAGCGAATCAAACAAATGATCGATGAGCGCTGTCATCCAAAAATATATATGTATGTATGAAAATCAGTGCATCAAGGTATAATGATAATAATGATGATGATGATGATGATCACCATCGTCATCACGTTTATGAATAAAACAAATTGCTTCTTTTTTTTAGAATTTTTATTTTTATTCTTTTTTTACTGATGTATTATTCTGCCACTGAACGAATCAAGGTGAATTTCATGGTTATTGATAGAATTCTTTTAATTTTTGTTTACGTATAGATAGATATAGCTATATGTTTAGTTTGTAATGCTGTGAAGAATAATATAAGTGATGTAATTTAACCTTGTAAGTATTGATGTTGAACTGAATAACATCAATGCTTTTGATTTACTTTACAATATTAATTTTTTAAATAGGATGCATTAGTTAACTGCATGATCATGTAAATATATCGACTCAGACTCACTTACATTTTTCATTTTGTATATCAATGAGAGAGACAGCTTCTCTTTTGATCATTGTCATCCGCTCGTTGAGATCAGACAAGATCTATGAACAAAAAAATATTTTCATCATATCTTTTCTCATCGCAAGTATACCGACGTTCTTATTATCATACTTGACGTAAATTTAAAATAAGATACGTATACATGACGTGTACTATGCGCGATCGAACATGTACATATTGAAATATATCCGGGTTTTTGATCTCATATATATATATACTATAAATTAATGATGTAAAAAAACGAAAATCACGATTAAAATCACTTCTAACTAAGCAAATGCTGTCAAATATGTGTGTATACCTCATCTGTTCTTTTGTCACTCTTCGTTCATTCTTTTTTTTTTTTATTTTCAATATATGTCACCTCTAATAATCAATAAAGTACGAGTAACTTTTCAAATATATACACAGACGATATTTAAAAGAAAAATAAAGAATGAAGTTGATGTGTAGCTTTTTTCCCCGTTCTTTCTCTGTCAATTCATCGTATGGATCTTTTTTTCTTCTTCGTCTTTAGTTAATAGAAACTATGTATATGTATATGTTTGACCAAAAACTCTGTCACAGTACTCACGAGTGAATGTCTTATCTGTTATATGCGGTCAGGTAATTCTAAACGATACGCATAGGTATGAGTGCGATTTGTGACAGTTTTGTTTCGCATACTTGAAAAAAATCATAGAGAAAGAGAATAAAAAAAATTTAGCTCATGTGACGCAACGTTCTCTTTAAACACGCGAGAAATAAGTGAGTCTCCTATTTTATTCTTCTAATCTCCCTGCAAGTATACATATGTATAGGAATGAGAGTGATAATTTGTGTACATACGATTTTTATTACATTTTTCAATGAATTGTTGACACAAACAAAACGTTCACGCAGTGTTACAATTTTTTGTTCAGTTCGATGATGTCCGCTTTTTATGGGTCATTATCTCTTGTCTTTTGTTAAACACTTTTATCATTAGAAATTATTTTATTATGACCATATTACGAGTATAGATAGTACCATATGAATGACCAGCGGCAAGAAAATCGATTATATGCTTCATTGTTTATAGCAGCTTTTCATCGTCGGCCAATGAAATTGTTCAATAGTCTCAACTAGATCAATTCTCCATAGTAGGTCCTTTTTAATTCATTTCTATTTTGTATTCATCAAATTGACATGAGCACACAAGTAATGACACTAGGTAATTATTAATGTCTCTTCGTTCAAGTGTTTCTTTCTTTATAATTTTGTTCGTCTTCTTTTAACAACAAATTCACTGTTCTCCATTATTCAATATACTCGACTTCTCCTTTTTTTTCCTACAAATCGAAAAATGTTATTATTCTTGAACGATCAACAATCATTTAGACTCTTCACTATTCAATTGATTCTTATGATCTATTGTGTGCATGCTTTTTTTCATTATTAGTTTCTAGTCCTATTTGATACATATAGAACTCATTTAAGAAAGAAATATATATTTAAAAAAATACGATGTTAATGTTACAGCAGTCATCGTATGACGCTCAATAATAATGTCAAATGCTGAACATGCTACCAATGAGAAAATCGTTCAAACTAGGAAGGTTAATTTTTTTTATTGTTATGCCTTTTCTTTTGTTCTTCTCTTCTTTTGTTTGAGAGGTTGATTGATGAAGATGAGGTCGTGCTCTGATACACCTGCTTCGTTTTCTTTGCTTCTTTCTTGCACCCAAGTACTTATTTGATTACATTTTTGTCTTCATCATTCGATTATCTTCTAGATGATGTTCCGATTTCTGTATTGTGTTCTATTTATTTCTTCAATAAAAACGTGTCCATTAAAAACTGTTGATATTCAATCGGGCTGCTATTGTGGCATAGAAATAGATGGTAGTAATTATATAAATTGTCAACCGTATTCAATTGAGAAAATACCTGAATTTACACGTTCGTATATTCATGATAAATTAAATTTATCGAACAATTATATTGAATATTTAACTAATACATCGTTTCATCAATTGAAAGTGCAGCGTATTTATCTTGAAAAAAATCCAATTAAATTTATTGACAAAGAAGCATTTAATACGAATATTCTTCATTACCTAGAAGAACTTTATATTGATTCAAAAGGGAATGGCAGTTTAGAATTTCTCTGTTATGGTACATGGAAAAAACTTCGCATACTTAAATTATCAAGATTTAATTTTAATCAATATCAACATTGTTTTGATAGGCTTAATCGGCTCGAAAAATTAATTATTCAACATTCACAAATTGATATTATTCCGTATCATATTTATCAGCTTCCATTTTTATATGAACTTTCGTTAGTTAATAACGACATTGAATATTTCAATTTCGATGATCAATATTTGTCTTATTCATCATCAATAAGAATATTAAATTTAACATTAAATCAACTTCAAACAGTGCCAAATGATTTAAATATACGTCTGCCACATTTGATAACACTTGACCTTTCAAATAATTTAATTGAATCTCTACCGTCAATAAATGAAATAACAAAATTACATATTAATTTAAGTTTTAATTTAATTAATTATTTCGAAGTCAATCATAATCTACATTTCATTGATCTTTCATTTAATCCAATATGTACTATGGAACAAACAACTGATGTATCAAATATAGTAATGAATCATTTAATTTATCTTCATTGCGATTGTCGTTTAGCATTTTTTCTCAAAAAAAATTTAATTGATTTATCAGAATATGTCGGCGATAGTCAACCATTTGGAAATCAAACAATGTGCGCATCACCACAAATGTTTAAAGGACAATATTTAAAAGATTTAACATATGAACAATTAATAACGACATGTTCATCAGAGTTGCCAGCGAATTGTAAAGAAGTGACAAATTTTGAAGAGATCCAACAGTATGTAAGAAATTTAATTGAGACAATAGAGACAAACGTTATCGAAACAGAAGAAAAAGTTGATACTTCAACACAAAGTAAGTTAAAACTAGAAAATTCTGATACCGACAATTAATCCGATTGAATATTAATGAGCGCGCAAAGGTCGTGCATGAATTGATTAATCCGATTGAATACTATGTCATTGGAAGCTTATCTTTTATTCAACGATTCTTTGCCTCTATGAAAAGAACAAAAGGGCCGTGTACAAACCAAGGAAAATCCGATTACGTGACAAAAGTTATCTATTTGCATATTGTTTTGATTTCATAAAGCATACGAATCTATAAAAAAATCCTATATCTGTAAACATTGTTTAATCATAAGATCAGCTTTTGTGTGTCGCAAAAGAAAACAATTTAAATTTTAGCATATATAACTAGCTCAATAGTAAGACAAATATTATTTTTCCGATATAGACAGAAATCTGTGATCTATGCCAATACTTTACCTTCAACAGTTCCGAACTGTTTGTTTTGCTAGATAGAGAAAAGTCTATGATCATACTAATGGTATTTTCTGATCGCCGTATTTTTTATTAGAGAAAGAGAACTTGTATTAATTTTTGTGCAATTCACCTGCATTTTTAGTAAAGCCATTTGCTAGTAACAGACTTTCCATGTTATCATCAGGAGCCTTTGTAGATAGAATATTGTTCATGTAAAATGTGTCGTAACGATCCAACAGAATGACTGTATATCATCGAGACTAATCATTAAAATTTCGATATATTAAGAGCAGCCATTTGATCTTACGAGGGAAGATCACCAAGTATTCAATCGCTTTTGCGTTGAAACTGCTTACATTATGTAGCTCCCAAGGAGTTATGAATACGCTGAAAATATTTTGGGCGGATAGCTTATTGTTACGAATATAGACATTTCTAAGCTATGGGTTTTAGTGAGAGACTGGGGTTCCCCTCAGGAACATTAAAAAAATTGATTTTTCGAATTTCAACTTGAAACTTCACATAGAAAGACGCCTTAAGGAGAACAACTTTTTATGAACGTTTCAGACCTTTCTACGTTTCCTATCACTAGACGCAGGTATTGTGAAATTTTTATTTTACATCTTTCAAATAAAGTGGCAGATTTTATGAGAAAAAAACAAATTCAATGGGCAAAAACATTCATAAAACACTATTCTCGTTGAGGTCTATTGGTACATAAAATTTCAAATCAAAATTCGAAAATCAATTTTTCTAATGTTCCTGAGGGGGAGTACGGCAATCATAAAACAATGCCATAAAAATGGCCTACTTTCGTAACAATAAGCTATCCGCCCAAAATATTTTCAGCATATTCATAACTCCTTGGGAGCTACATAATGCATGAAGTTTCAATGCAAAAGCGATTGAACACTTGGTGGCCTTCCCTCGTTAGTGCGATTTCAAAATTGGCTATAAAATTCAATCACTTTCTTATCTTTTATTTTGCAGTAATTGGAACAACAGAAAAACTTGACGAGGAGAAAAATTCAATATCGTCTTTTAAACTAACATCATTCAATGCATATTATGAAAATAATGATTTATTAATATTCTGGAATTTCGATGCAAGTTTATTATCGAATTATTTTCTAAAAACAAAATTTCAAATAATAATCGAACAAGAATTTCCATCGAAAATTGAGATCATTCGGGAAACTAATTATATTTCACCCTATCTTAAACAATATATTATTTCTAATCTATCACCAAATAAAATCTATCATGTATGTTTAATTATAACAAGATTATCTTATGGTACTGATAAATATTGTCGCGAAACCAAAACAACTACGAATTCAACTTTGATTCAAACGTTAGTTATTAATCGTTCGACTGTTCTGGGCTTTCTCATTGGTACTTTACTCACAATATGTTTTTTGGTCGTATTAGCCTTTATTTGTCATTTGTACTATCAACGAAAACATTGCAATCCAATATTTCGTCAACAACAGAAACAAAAGAGTTTTATGTATATTGATCGAGATGATAATGATGGAACATATTCATATTCATTAGTCTCACCGCCATCATTGAGATATCATACTTTGAGAAAAAATCGTTATCGAACGTATTTAAAACCTGCTTCATCGTGGTATTATCATAATTCAAGGCAATTATCACGTATCCGAGCTTCACCATGCTGTTTCTTACCGTATAATGATAGAACATTTAGTAGTAGTCTAACAACGAATCGCATAACAAGTTTATCATCGGATTATAGTAATGGTATTGATAAAGAACCTGTTACATCAACATCACTTATGAGCAATACAAGTTTAGATGAGCGAAGTCAAGTTGTTCGAAGTTCTACTAAACATGTTTATGAGGAAGTAGATAATCATAAGTTATTTCGTTGATTATTGTTTTCTTTTTGAAGGATTTCATTAGAAATTAATTGTAATTATAATAATCTATATTTTTCCTTTTTTCTTTTCTTTATTTAATAATAAATGTCAAATGTTGTCTTTTGATTTTATTCATGATTGTTAATAACTATATTGGAAAGAAATTTAACAGCAACTTTAAAGGTTATATTATCTGAATATTTCGACATTTCAACTGTTGTTTTCAAACTTTTATCACCTATCGAAGGATAACATCGCTTATCTATTCGGATAGAGAAAAAAATCTCTTTTTTCGAATTAGAATATTTTTAATGACTTCAAATTAAGAACCTTCAATTATTCTCATTTTTCATTGTATTATTACGATCGATTTAACGGTTGCGTAAGCCTATTGTATAAATTTATTCTACTGACAGCAGTCCTCAACATGCTACTGTTATTTACTTTGATAGCCTATAATCCAATGATACTGATTTTATTCTCCAGAATTTTAACTAGCTAACATGAGTGAGTTTAGGTTTTTCAAAACTCAGAGTCAACAGCACGTTGTAAATGCCGACTAGAAGTTGTTTTTGTTGGTTAAGCAACTTTGAGCAAGAAATCAGATGATTATTAGCACTCAACGACATTTGATCTCCATTACTAAAGTGCATAAGACACAGAACATATTGTAAAATCTCAACTTCAAAATCAAAGTGACATCGTTCGTATGAGATAATATTCTGCTAAGATGATAGTGTATTGAGCGGATTTCTAAACTGAACTTGGACGTTGTTCTATAATAGATATTTTCTTATTGTGACTGAATTTGTAAGCTTATTTAAAACACGAATACGAATAGCTAGTTTTATATTTCTTTTTAAGCATCTGTTTATTGATAAAAATGACAGTTTTTGTTGAACAACATATATATACTCAACCCTCTCTCAATCAAACGACGACTAGCGACATCTCCATATTTGTCTATTATTTAGAAGTCTTCTATTTTATCTCTGTTTACTTTAGCATTCCGTCAACAATGGGGTCAATGTTTATCACTAAAATATTGTTTCTATTGCTATTTTAAGTAATCCGATATCACTCTGTTATTGGCACTGACTTTAGCAACGTTAGGCAAATCATGGATTCGTTCGGACCGTTGCGGAGGCTACAACGGCCGCGTTTTTGCATCGTGGAAATAAACTAAAGGAAACGTTTCATAAATCAATTTTAATTTTTAAATTAGGCACGATGATGAAAAATAAATCAGCAATGTCACTTTTTTCGACATATGCTCATCAAACGAACAACCAACCACCATCATCAACACCATCGTCATCATCATCATCAAGTTCATATCATTTTATTGATAATGAATATTTTGCTGCGTTTGATAATCTCGATGAAATTCAAGAATTTCATAAGAAATTAATTGAAAAACAATCGATTATTAATAATGAAAAAGATGATAATGAGATGGATATGAAAACATTTGCTGAACAGTTTCTTATCGACTCACCTGAATCTATAAGCAATCATAATCTATCGGACGTAACTACACATCAAGTAATCAACTATTCGTTATCAATAAAAGACTATGAAGAACTTAACGAATCAATATCTATAAATTCGAATAGTGAAATAAATCAAGAAAGACAACGACGTAATATTAAAGATTTACCACAATCCAATCATATCTTATTTACATCAGATGATGACAATGGGAATATATTCGATAGTTTGACCGAGAAAAAATCTCCTGCGCGTACAAAGCGAATTGCATATGAAGATATGAGTTCAATACTACTTACACTAGATGTTGAAAAGCCAAAGAAAAAAAAATCTTCATTAAAAAATAAAACTCAAGAGACAACAATAGGCATTGAATTAGCTGAACCATCCATCATTAAAAATGAGCCAATAGAACATGAACAACTTACTATTATGCATATCAGTGAAACAAAACAAGAACCTATTGAAATCAATGTACGAATCTTTATTTGTCAATTATTTATTGTGTTTTTATTTTACTTCACAGGTCATTCCAACAGTTCCAATGAGTTTTGGGACACCTGAATAGTGAGTAATGATTGAACTAGTGACTTGAAATCATGGATTTTCTCTCTCTCTCTTTATATCTAGTTCTAATCATTTGGACGATTATGTACAAAATATTCATCGATCATGTTCAACAAATGTATCAATATCTGATTCTCCATTGTTACGTCCGAAACGAATTCGTAAAAGAAAAAAACTCTACATTGAAGAAAGTGAATCATTGATTAGACCAAAACGAATACGAAAAAAACCAACACAGACGAATCTTACTCCAGCATTATTAACGGATGGAGAAATTGAACAACAATTCGGTGAATGTTTACCTTCAACGGTGAAATTAGAAAATAACGATGAAAACGAACAGAATTTTAATAAACAAATTAGCATTGAGCCTCAAGTGATATCGGCAGCACCTATTGAACTGGCCCGAGCGAAATTAATCAATGCATTAGGACGTAAGATTTTTTGAAAATTAGTAATTAATAAAGGTACATATTCAGCGGTCAGGTGCCTTTCAAACTCCTAACTTTTATTTGATTAGGGAAGGAAAGACCTGATCAGAGTTGCTCTTGTTTTAATGAGTCTACAGCACTCGAGTCAAATGTTAGGCTGAAATATTTATCGAGAATACATCCTTCTTTTATACCTCGAATGGCAAGTTAATAGTCGTTCATTTTCTGTCTAGATTTAAATAATTTTCTTTGCAACAATTATATGTTCTATCGATACTATTCTATATAGCCTAGCAGATGACGTCTAACTGTTATTTTAGGTGGTCATGGTCCTGATACATTTTTATTGAACATTTGTTCTCGTGAAAATAAAATGTACGATATTGAATTAGCTATTTATAGCACAACTCAATGGCATTTACATCGTACAAAAATTTTAACAAAAATTGAAGAGGTTAATTGTATAGAATTCGTTTTTAAAAATATTCCATTATCTATTTCAGACGTTGCGCGGTCTTCGTGTTAACTGGGCCAAAATCGCTATCCGAATTGATCACTTCGATGTACAAATTTGTACATCATGTCCACCTACTTCAACGGCATCATCATCATCACTAACAAATATGAATTCATCATGGGTTTTAAAAGTATTAAGTGAATCAAGACCATTGATTGTTCATATACATGATAGACGATATCCTCAACAACGAGATTTCATCAAATGTCCATGTTCTCAATGTTCATCGAATGAGTAAATTACTCCAAGAAAACAAAACAAAACTGATTTGACTTTGTTTTAGATCCTCATTACCAATTATTATTAGTGTTTCTCCTGTAGAAACTACAACAACAGCCAATAGTCATTTGTCACATCCGACTATTCTCCGTAGCAGTCGTCAAACACTTAAACCGTCTATATCATCGTCATATAATATTCATACGAAATTTTTTCAAGCGCTTATCAATCAATATGGCTTAAATACGATTAGTTCAGTAACACAATGTACACTTGATTTAACATTGATTGTAAGTGTTCATTCCTCTCTATCGGATCTCTGTGCATCAAATGATGATTATGAAAAAACTTATCAACAAATTATCGATCCACTCAAATATACAATAAATAACAGTGAACATCTTCGGGTATCAAAATATTTTCGTCAACCGGATGCGTTAACATTTTATCAAACAATTAAAAAACATAAAGCGAATATCAGAAATGCACAATGTAAAAAATGTTCTAAGCAGAATTTCAGTTTTCTATATTTATTTATTTTTATAGCCATGCGGAATATTATTTTCGATAACATTTCAAGAACATCAAATATTATTTTTCAAAAACAACCAACAAATCGTCGTTGCCTTGTCGTGAGTCGTTTTGAAAAAAGTCATCGAAATCAAATGTTAAATAAAATTTATCATACTAAAATAAAACAACAAGCTCATTGTACACCAATTATTGAACTGAAACCAATCTTAGACGAATCAAAAAGCAATGATGAATGTCATAATGAAAAACCAATAAGAAAAGTAACGAAAGTTATATCCACAAATACAATACAAAAGGATTCACAACGAATTAATATGATTGTAAGTTAAAAAAACTATTCCGATTTGATTCTATTGTAAAATTCTTTCTTTAGACAACGCAAGAAATTACTCCTCGTGTAATTCGTTTATCGATTAATAAATCATCACTACCAACGAATTCAATTCGATTAGTATCAACAACATCTTCGCATTCTTTTGATAAAACTCAAGTATTACCATTAGTACCTAAACAGATTAATATTGTCAAGCCAATATCATCATCTATTACTCCAGCAATCAAACTTGCTAATCCAATACTTATTTCTAATAAATTTCAGCAACCGTCCATAAATTGAAATTAGTTGTTTATGCATGAAAACTCTGTTTTAGTTGAAAAGAAGTCTGTATATTATTTGTTATGAAAGATTTTTGTATGTTTATTTTTTTGTTTTTTTGAAAAAAAAAGAAGAATTCTTATTGAAATTAAGATTTTCTATTACTCAGATAGAATCGACTAGACCAGATCTGTATTAGTTCACCATAGGCATTTCTATCAAAGATCGTATGATGTACAGGATGAGCAATTAATAGTAATGTAATCGGTAGGCATATTTACGTGGAGAAACTTCATGCGTTTGGCGAAGAATACGAGACACAGGTGTTGCAAATGCAACTCGATCTGTAGAGAGAGATATTGGGCATTCTATCGTGCTGAAACCTACGATGAAACTTTCACGGGTGAAAGTCATTATTTATTTCATTAAAGTATTTCTTAAAACGATTGATCAAATACATAGGCGAATAATAGTTAGACTGATAACATCTTTGTGACAGTGGATTGCAGCTGAAGTGTTGCTACAGTCTTCAAAATAGAATGAAAAGTGATATTTTTTGTTGGTTATTGTTTTTCGAGGTCAGCACGACTTGTATCGTTCAATCATCAGATCTCGGTCGTCAAAGAACACTAGCTTGGGTATCTCGACGTGTCCAATATTAATAAACTTTAATCGATTTACCTTAGGAACGAAGCGGCGTTTATTATTTTTTGAGAAGAAACTAATAAGAAGAGTGTACCATACGACGAGAAATTCTAACTTTCGAATGATCCGATTGAGACTGTAGAGAAGTTCAGTGGTGATTGGTTCTGTATGTAGATGAGACTTCAGCATTCTTTTAATGTCGTTTAATGAAAGCCATTCAAACATGAACTTTTCGTATCGCCACAAATTTAGAGTATAGTTTCCTTTGTTGTTTATGTCTTCATATAAGTAGGACTGAAAGGCAAGAAAGAAGAATGAGTAAATTTCTGGAACCCATTGATTTGATTGCAGTTGGTTAGGAACTACACCAAGTGGAATACCTAAATCATATCTATCAATAGCTTTCTCGCGCTCACGAAGATAAAGCTTAAGGTGTTGAAGTCTATTCCGGATTGAACGATTCAAGTTCGCTTTTCGTGATATTCTATCGAACATCCAAAAAGTAGACCATTGGTCATGTTCAATCTCATATTGGAGTATATCTTTTAGTGGTATCTTTTGATCTATTCGTTGATACGAAATGGTTGTTTGTTTGTTTTCTTTTACTTGTGACGAACGATAAGTGGCCTCTGACACCATGTGATTCGTAAGTTTCGTGATTTTCTGTTGTATTTTATGTACAGTTTGATATTCAGCATTGGTTTGTGCTAAGTCCAAAGCTTTGTGATAACACTCCAATGCATTCGTATTGGATACATGCAAGTGTGAATAAGCATCTCCAACACGAAGAAATAGTTTAATCATTATGTTGGGATCGTGTAAATGAAGATTCATGGGTAGAGACGAATTCTCGTTGAACCATTCGTAGAGTGCTACTGTTCTTGTTGGCACTCCATACTTTATTTCGTCTAGAACGAACAGAAATCGATCATGTTCCGAGGGAAATTCAAAGCGATTGTTATTCGCAAACGATTGTTTACGTAATTCGATCGCTTTATTATTTGATTCCGGATCACCCAAGCATTCGTACATGGTTACCACAAGTGGTTCGTTGTCACGTTTTCGTGATCCATATGTTTTTTCAAGCTGACTCCACCATTTAGACCAATCAATCTCATTTGTTCTCTCTGCGTACTTTTTCATAAAGTCAAATAGTTCCTCCTTCATATCATCTGTTTCGTGGCGTAGTTGGGAACTCAAGAAATTCCAATTAGAACCAGATTTTATTTCATCAACAAATAGTTCTAATATGATAGGTATCCAATGACGTTGTTTTGTCTTTTTCCCGATGTATTTCACACGAAAGACACTCCCTAAATTGAAAAGCACCTCTTTTTCATCAACTGTCATAGAATGTGTTGTAATATCAACAAATCGTTGAGGACATGAATAAGGCAATCTACTTGAAGCACCATAGTGATAGAAGATGACAATTTCTATAAGACAAGGAATCCGACCGCGTTGATTGCCTTCAATGAACATCAATGCAACTTCTGGATCAAGCGATGCCGAGCCAAACATATTGAGAAAGACAAGTGAATCGTGTGATCGACAACGCTCGCTCAATTTCTCAAGCTCAATTTTTCTCATATATTGACCTCGATAAGCAACTCGAATGGGTCGTATTGATTCTTGTTTACGATGAATACGAGTAGAACGCCAATAAAATTTATCCAACTGTTTAGACAAATCGCTGATGTATGGCTGAAACTTCGTGATAATATCAATGTTAAGAGTTCGCAATGCACGATTGATGATTCGGTAGGGAAAACTATTTTGAGTATAGTAATCTATAGCTTTCTCTGGAGTATACTTTTTCTCAAAATCATCAATTTTCTTCAACATGCCTGTTGATCGTCGATAAAATAAACGACATTCGTCAAGCATTTTTACCCAAGCATCAGAAGGTTGTGGTCGCTCAATCAGAATTCTTATAAATAAATGGTATAGGCGAGTATTAGCCGGTGATGTTTTTTCAAAGGTATTTTCATCTATAAATAACCAACGACTCGCAAACTCCTTAATATCATGATAAATCAAAGTTAAAAGTTCTGTTTTATCTTCGAAAACATCACGAATCTTTCGAATTTTATGAGCCCATACGATATGCTTTGAATGTAAACGACAAAATACATAAATACATTCTATTTGGCATATTGAAACCAATTGATTACAATACATTTCACCTAGCGTACCAGAAATAATAAGAAAAATTTTGAAATCATTATTCGCTTGAATGAATGCTAGACAAGATTCAATATTATCAAAGCTGTGTACATTCTTGTCCATATTCTTTTGAATATGAACGAGCAACGTTTGGCAATCATTCAACTTCAAGTTTTCGTCAACGAGAACAATAATATAGTCCGTCAAATTATCTTCTATTTTCAATAAAGAAGACTGCAGGATGTTAGGATCAATATGCCGCACTGACTCGGGTCTTATAATTTCATTAACATCGCAAATAACTGCTTCATTCTTGTTATTCATGGCCATTTCGTAATCTAAACATAAATAAATGTCCCAAGTCTTTACTCTAAATATTTGATAATAAAACAAAACTGAATACGACATTCTCCTTTAGAAGTCTTTCGAAAACAAAACTTTCATTATAAAATTATGCTGTATTTTTAATTCATGTAAGTATCACTTTTCTTCCGAAAAGATAATTCATGCTATCAACATGCCCTCCTGTCGTATATGCTTAACATTCTACGCTGCTTGTGTTACTAACATATATTCACAAGTATTTTAAACGGTATGTATTGAAAACGCCGAAGGAAAAAAATGCAGAAGAAAAAAATGTCGAAAAAAATACCGAAAAAAATAAATGCCGAAGAAAAAAATGTCGAACGAAGAAACATCGAAATAAAAAAAAGATCGAATGAAAGAAATGTCGAATAAATGTGAAATGATATTAGACTAAAATATAAAATATTTATTTCATTTCATCGAAAAAAAAGGACAATACGTTCATTGATAACGATAAATAGCTATAAAAAGTGAATCACTCGGTAAGTCCATATGTGCATGTGATTAAAATAAAGTTTATGTCCTTTTCGCGATGAGGAATGATAAGTTATGCAACAGTTGCTCCGCGTCGATGTGACCTGTGTCCATTCGATATTCTAGAATGTTCACACATACAGTGACTTATTGGTAGAGCCCGTCAGGTTCAAGAATTTTTGGACCCAGACCCGAACCAGGACCCGCTAAATCACAATTTTCAGACCCGGACCCGGATCCGGACCCGATGGATTAAAATTTTCATACCCGGACCCGAACCCGGGCCCGGTCGATTAAAATTTTCGGACCCGGACCCAGACCCGGTACATGAAAAACGGAATAATGAATGAGTGTATTGAAGTGTTTATGTTGTTTCTTATGTTAGAAAACTTCACCATCAACAACATCGACTTCGTTTTCACTCAATTATATGCATAAAAAATTCCTTGTGATCTGATACAATAAGTAACAATATTTTTAATCTGGACCCGGACCCGAACCCGGACACGACGGACTCTACTTATTGGAGGAAAAGTATCAGCTAATCAACGAAACTATAAAAGAAAATAGGAAAGAAAATACGAGAAATATAAAAGAAAATAGGAAAGAAAATACGAGAAATATAAAAGAAAATAGGAAAGAAAATACGAGAAATATAAAAGAAAATAGGAAAGAAAATACGAGAAATATAAAAGAAAATAGGAAAGAAAATACGAGAAATATAAAAGGAAAGAAAATCCATATTGGTCAATTACGACATCTCAGAAGTTTCGACATATTACATCATCGATGTTTTTTTATTTCTATGTTTTTTCCTTCGACATTTTTTCCTTCGGCATTTATTTTTTTCGGTATTTTTTTCGGCATTTTTTTTCTTCTGCATTTTTTTCTTTCGGCGTTTTCATAGTAAATCTTTTAAACGACTGAATCGCATCTTTTTGATTGTCACTAGTACGATATTTCGTTTGAATTTGAGTATATATTTTGAGTGAATGAATATCGACACAAAACATGGAATGCTAACGAAAGTGAGGATGAATATTAGTTACGCATGCCTTGTCATTGACCGAAATCATTTTCCAAAACAAAATTACACTGCGAAACGGTTACTAAGAAATATCATTGAATTTGTAAAAGAAGCTTATAATCCGCTTTATGATTTCTCTGGGAAACGATGATAGAAAAACAGACGATGATTTAGCGGGGAGGTCTAAAGTACGTCTAAATCTTCAATAAACTGATACTTCGGTCGCAGTCATTGTCTTCTAGGTACAAATTTATTTATCATATCCAAATCTGTACGTCTAACTCTTTTACGTCCTAATCTGTTCGTCATAATCTAGTACATCTAAATGTTATACGTCCTAATCTGTACGTTCTAATCTAGCACGTCTAAACCAGCTTCGATAGATCTTTATACACATCCATGAGTATCCCCTCCCCTGACCCTCACTTGGAATACTAGAGGCATTATCTGAGATTCAGGTCAATTGTCAAATTCGAATTAAGTTCCAGGTAAACTCAGGAAAAAAAGAAACGATAGCGAACAATCATAAGTAATGCGAGATCATGCATAGGAAAACAATAGGTAACCCCACAACCCTTTATTTTAGTGTCGCAGCGTGGGGGCGCGCAGCATCCCCCGCAGAGCCGCGGCCAACGCTTGTCTCTATGTACACAGCGGCATCTACCTTTAGCCATCGTGGAGTTCAACATGCGAATTTCGAATGCAGCTGTTTCACAGGTGCTGCTATTATCCTACATGATGTTACCAGCGGCCCCGGCAATGTGGCTAGAAGTCCAGGTGATCTTGCTAGCATCCCAGGTGATATTGTTAAAATCCCATGGTATCGGCAGATATGGTAACTTAGAAGGGCGTGAGGATTTATCTGTATTATTTTGATGTAAGGATTATGACGTACTAGATTAAGACGTATAGATTAAGACGTAAGGATTAAGATGTAAAGATTTAGTTGTAGAGATTTGGATGTGCAGGCTAGGGGATACAGATAGATATGTACAAGATTGAGACTTATAGAAACGACGTAGACGTGTAGGAATCGGAAAAGTTCGAAGTTTTTTTTTCTATCATTTCTGTGGGAAACGATAAACCGGATGAACTCAAAAGAAGTATGTAACTGTAAGGTGAAAAGTGTAAATTACTTATTTGATCAAATAAAGACATTCTTCTCTATGTTGTTTTATTGGTTTACTGATGGTTGGCATTTCAAGTCCAATAATAGCGTTCATAAATCTTACGGTTTATCTTATAATGCTTTTTCTATGTAACAGAAAAAAAGTTTTGTAAAATTTTGAATTGAAATTAAATTGCGTTTCCTACTCGGAATTCTATGATCAAGAACTACCGATCGATGAATCTCAGTTTATCAAAACTGACAAAAAAATTTGTTCTGTTGAAGATCCTGAATTTCAAATATTCTCAATTTGAACTATGATTACCTTCTCACGAANTTCTTCTCTCATTTTTTTTCCTTTTGTCTCTTCTTCTCTCATTTTTTTTCATAAAAGAAATAGTCTATATAGTAGAATTATTAAAAGATTCAATTCTAGTCTTTCAAAATCTTCAAATATAAAATAATTCATTTAAGTTGTATTAACTCATGCATGAATATCATTCATAGTATTAACCATAGGGAAAACTTCTAGATGAAAACCTTCCGTTTTCAAATTAAAAAAAAATACATAATAAATATTGTTTTTATTCTATACACCCGATAGAGTTTACCGTTTACAAATATTGGTACTGCCAAATTCAGAAAGAAAAAAAAATTATTTATTATCGGTCCTTTATAATAATTTTCCATTCCTCTATAACTGCAGAAAAGAAAAAAAAAGAGTAAGGTTCGAGCGAGGTTCGAACTCGCGACCTTCTGCGTGTGAAGCAGACGTGATAACCACTACACCATCGAACCACGTTGTCCTGTTCGTGATTTATTTTACGCAATGTGTTACATATGAAATACATAAGGATTTCATTTAGAGACGATCTTATTGTAGTAAAATAAAAGCATACATTTTTATTGCTGATTCAATAATGATTGGTTAGTTAATTTTCAATTAAAATCGATCAAAGTTGCAAAAAAAAAGATATTTTTGCGAAACAAAACTACATAAACGTCAAAAAGCAAGGCAGTCATGTCTCAATCATAAGAAAGAATACATTTACATTAAGCTTTCTACAAACAAAATATATGAAGCAAGCACATTGATTAAATTAGAAATTGTTATTGTCGACGTTGTCAATTTTGCACAGGTTTAGTATCAGAGGGAATTATTGCTTATCTTGTATTCTATTATGAATCAGTTTTTAATAGCAGCTAAATTTGAAAAGAGTTTTATCGCGAGCAATTCATTGGATCATATTATCAAGTAGTTCTCTAGATGTAAATGTTGATGTTAAATTTTCATCATTATTTTGAATAGATATTTGTGATTGACTTCCTAATTGTGCAGCAATATCTAACATAGATGTATCGAGTTCATGTTGACTCATTGAAGCAGCTCGTTGAGAATAATATTGATGAAATTGTTTTAGAGTTTTATCAATTTTTGATTGTGAAACACCTGTATTGGTTTCAAGAATAGCTAAATTGAGTAAAGTTATTGGATCAGTTGGATCAATTTTGAGAGAATAGTTAAAAGATTTTAAAGCATTATTAAAATCGTTTAATTTCGATAAAGTAATACCTATTCAGAGAATATCTATGATAAAATAATAAAAATATCGAAAATTTCTATTACCTAATAAAGTATAACTTGGCGCGTGTTTTTTATTAATTCTAATAGCTGATTCTAGAAATATGGCAGCCGATGCATTTTGTTGTAAATATAAATGTACGAGTGCCAAATTGTATAAAACATATAATTCAAATGGTGCTAAATAATTTGCACGTTTTAAACAACTAACAGCAGCAACAAATTTCTTTTTCGAAAAAAAACACATGCCAATATTATTCCATACTTGTACACATTCAGGTTTTCGTCTATAAATAATACGATATTTCGATAGGGCAACATCAGCATCACCATGCTTTTGTATAACTTGACAAGCAGCCATTATAGCAGGTGTATGAGTTGGACTAAATGTTAATGCTGTACCAAAACATTCGAATGCTTTTGTATAATTTGCTTTCTAAAAGCAAAATTATTTGAAGAGAAAAGAATTGCAAAGAGGAAGAATTTAAATTTTTACTTCAAATGCCACAAGACCAAGTTGAGTATAGAGTTCAACTGATTCAGGATTACGTCTAACACCTTGTTCATAAAGTGCTTCAGCTTCCGTCCGTTCACCTTCTAAGAGATAAACTTTACCGAGAGCTAAAAACGATGCATCTTGTATTTCTGTGATTTGTAAGGCTTGTAAAAAATATTCTTTTGCTTGTTTTAATTCATTTAAATGCGTATGACATAAACCTAAATTATGCAAGATTTCCCAATCGTTTGTTGTCAATGTTAATGCTTCTTGATAGGCATCGATTGCTAATCGATAACGTCCGAGTAATGCTAATGATTTAGCTACTTGCTTTATATTTGTTAAAGATGGACTTTCAATAGCACAGCGTTGAAAAAGCTCAAGTGCTTCAACAATAAGTCCTTGTTGTCGATGAACAAGTGCTTGAACATATGTCATATAAGTATTTCTATGCGATTGAATATGTATAAATTGTTGAATACGATCATATTCTCCACGAGCATACATTCTATGTAGAAACCAATTATATTTATCAAGTGTACAAACTTCATTTAACGAGTTTGACGAAGCAATAAAAGCAGCTGACGGATAAAAACTTGAAGATGATGAAAATTTAGTTGATGCTGTAGCCATAGCAAGATGATATAAATCAGCGGCTGTTGTTACTAATTGTTTTATGCCAAGACGATCATTTTTCTTTTCCATGAAACGTCACTAAACTATAGTTATGCCTCTATTTCCCGAAAATCATGTTTCCTTAAACATATGCATCATGAGTTTTATCGAACTTCTATGGACAAGAGAATTAGTCCATCAATCAATTGCACATGTTTCAAAATCATTCTGCTTCTAATAAAAAGGACAAATGCTTAGTAACATGGCACAACGCTAACAACGAACGTTTTCCCATATAAAAAGGTGAGAAGAACGGCAAAGAAAAAAAAAGAAACGCATGATTTTCTTTTCTCCGTAAGTTATAGAATATAGAGTTTCTGAGAAAATGATGCATAGCTATGCTAAAGCACCTCGACAAAGATCAGAAAGTATGATTGAAACTTTGCAATTAGATATACGCTATTTCAATACTTTTCATGATGAATCTCTTGATATGTTCGGAACTTTATAATAATATTGTTAATGTTGAATGAATGATTAAATAATCGATAAATTTTCTCTTTTAGTTTGTATAGGGATGCTATTTATATTCGTGTTATATTACAATAAATTTATCTTTTCTATTCTTTTTAAATGATTTCAAAGCTGCACTATATTACAAGTAACATGAATCGATTCTCGATTCACTGGACCCTAGACTGGCAGGACTTCGATGTAAAAATACAGGGGCATAGGAAACAATTGGTTGTTTGTGCCAGAAGAGGATCAGAAATTTCCTAAGCGGACAGACGGCTAAGATCAAAGATGACTGGAGGGATGAGGCAATAAACGAAAATGAAAATATTGCTAAGTAATTAACTAAAAGCAATGTACGACAAGTTAAACCGGAAGATGACGAGAGGGGAGTAGTCAAACCACGCTTTGGAGTAGTGGGAGAACTTCGGCATCTCTAAACAATAAAATACATGTGTGACAACTCTGGTTACCAGAAAGCACGGGAGGGGAACGAGTCTCACCTAGCTGCTAGAATACGTGGTTTAGAAATTTTTGGGTGCCAAGCTCAAAGTTCAACAACGGGGAACGGATGGCTGCTTAATCTGCCTCCCCCTCCAT
>OENM01000577.1:51007-67149 GCA_900239745.1 Rotaria magnacalcarata
ATTTTTATCGTAGGCTAGCCACTTTAGTCCCAACATATCCTGAAAATTTCAGCCGATTTGGACGTTGTTTGGCGAAGATCAACTTTTGAGGGGGGGATCCTTAAAAAAATTCCAAAGATTAAATTGTACCTCTTTTTTGGCCTATTTAAATCGATATTGGATACAATCAATAATCATCAAATTATATGGTTGAAAATTTACAATTAGATTTATCAAAATTCGTACTGAAGACAAAGACAGATTGAATATTATCCCTATCGATTTTGATCATTGAAAAATTCAAAAGATATTCTTAGCTTTCTAATATTTAATATTTTTTTATTATCAAACTATTCATATATTTTGATCGAATATAACCAAACAAAAAAATATGACAGCTTACAAGAATATTTATTCATAGAATAATTTAAACACTCTCTATAGTACCTATAATATTATGAAAGAGGAAGAAAAAAAACGTCTTTGCAATCCGTACACGTGCAATCGAAAGGGTCAATAAATATGTGTTCTTCTAGTATCAAAGCAGATTAAACATTGGTGCAGGTACATGGCTGACGGGTAAACTAAAATGATGTAAATCGAGGAGAAATACAAAAAATGTACTTTCGATAGAATAATAGATTTTCTGGCTACGACATGTAATCGAGATAATTCAAACAGTAAAATTTCTCTGAAACTTTTGAATTATTGATATGAGATTTGATAATCAGCTAAAAAGAAACCCATCGTTTTAAATAATGCATAAAATATAAAGATCAATTAGAATTATTTCAACGCAATGAGTATTTGTGTTTGTTCAGCAGGATAGAGCGGAGAAGAAGAAGAAAAAAAAACAGACTAAAATACTTATAATAATAATTAGATAAATTTCTTACGAAAATTAACAAAAGATAATTAAATTTTCAAGTAGAATACAATTTTCGCTTTGATGATGCAATCAATTACAATGATACAATACAAATGCTGATAGAAAAATTTGAATTAACGAAAAGAAACAAAAGAATTTCTATTTTTATTACGACTACTTTCGATATATAATGCTGATTGTAGCAGTAGTGCTTCTACTATGGGCCACTTAATGCGCTCATTCGCATGTTACGTTCGTCGTATCGAGTGTATTATGCTAATTTTACTTCAACTATGCATGCTCGATGTGCAAGATGACGAACAAGCTCGTTGAACACGCATCACTGCCGTAATAGAAAGTATATACCTGAGTTTGAAGGTCGTGACTCCTTCACAAGGCTTTTTTCTTTTTCTTTTTGTCTATACATTCTTCGCCTTTTTACCTTTTCAATCGTGTAGTTCAGTTCTCAACATACAATATTCTGAATGAAATTTACTATGTTTATGCTTATATAATGATAAGTTGCTGTTGAAAAAAACAACATCGGTATTATCCTCATGTACACAAGATGTAGCCTAGTAAATGTACTTGACATGAATAATGTCTATATTATTTACGCTTTTATTCTCCAGTATAACAAGTATTTATAATATTCACTAGAATGTCTTCTTAATGATGCACTTCGATATAATTATCTGCTTTTTTTTACGCAATGCGTAAGAAAATATTACGTTGTCTTTTATCTATTCGTCGTTCGCTCTTGGATGATTTGCATAATTTCATGAGATATGCAGTATAGGTATACGATTTAGTATTTAGCTATATTTACACATTTACTTGACATACTGATAATAGATGAAAAACGAGCCTATAACAAATTTTATGTTAGATAAAACTTTCATTTATTCTTTGTTAGTCGTAGAAAATGAACAAACACATAGGCATCATTAATCATCAATACTTTCGTTCGTTCGTTTATTTATTCTTATATTGTTAGATATTCCATCGTCTCTCTAGCATAGATGAAGATCTTTTGAGTCAATAGAATTTGCGTTCAATGTCGTAGTATCAATCTGTTACACATTGACTAAATTATTACTTTTTCTCTTCTGTTCTCGAAGGTTATCGTTGATTGTTATTACTACTCTCCATCTTTTTCTGGTATGCAGAGAATGTTTGGTTAAGAAAACGCTAGCAAACTATTGTCTCACGTCTTTGTCAGAGACATACAGAAAAGTCATAGTAAATTATCCCATAGATAATAGACAGTTTTTATTAGGCTACTCATTATTCTATTTCTCTTTACTTTTGAATACTCTATCAATGACATAATAGCAGCTGTATGTGCGGTTTCATGCATTAATAATCTTTTGAATAGAATCTCATAATAGGAAATAGAAAGGCCGGAAAAATAAAAAGTATATAAAAGAATTCGTAGTTCACCTTTTTTCAATATATTCTTCTAGAATTATTCAACAAAATAGATCGTATTGAAAATTACATATTATGGCAAGTACAAATGATGATGAATATGTTAGTGGTGAACGCAATCATTCAAGTTTTTTCTATCGTTCGTTATCACCATGTTCATTTGAACGATTACGCACGGAAAATAGTGATTATTTTTATAAACCAAAACGTGGTCCGTCAACAATGAAATCAAATATCACTATAACACGACCAATAAAAACATTTGAAACTGTCACAAAACTTGTTGAACTTCTAACAAAAAAGCCTACTAATGTACAAAATCAAAATGAAGAAAATATTGAATCATCAACATCATCACTGTCAAAAACACTTCATGAACAAAAATCATCATCATCACATTATTCAAGTCTTTTATCGATGGACGACGGAGATGCATCGTCAAGTAGTTCGTCAACTTTTTCATCACGATCCAACTCGTCTATATCAACGATACCGGAACATGAATCTCAAGTTGTTGTTATTGAAGAAGAAATATCTAAACTATTAATTCCTACAAGTAAATCTAAAAATATTACTTATCTGATTATTTTAATTTTCTAAGCATTCCAATTGGGTTAAAATCGAATATTTTTCTCTCATGTACTAAAACATTCAAAGGCTACGGTGACATAATAATCGCAAGACAGCCTCGAGTCAATACATTAAATGCCAAAGATTATTTTCACCATAGGCTTATCCATATGTTATTCTTTTTATATTAGATTACTTATTCCGTTGATCTACTTAAAAGACACAAAAACAAAGAGACTCTTATCAATATAAACATATTAATATGCATGTGGTTATTCATTTTGATCTTTTCAGATCGCGAATACTTGAAATTCATTCGTATCATTGAAGTTTGTGATTAGTTAAGTATGACTATGCTGAAACAATAGACGTCTGCCATATGAGTAAATAAATGCAGAGAATATGACATTTCGGACAGTTGTTGAAAACATAATAATATATCGATTAGAGCTATAGAGAGTAAGAATTTTCATTTCCCATGAAAAAAAATTATAGACAGTCCATCTGTTTATATACGATCAAATTTCTTTTTTTTTGTTCAGCTGTACCATCTCAAAAAGAAGAATCAAATCTAGTGTTAGATGATCAACAGGATAATTATTCATCACCATCCTATGATGTACCTGCCATTGGAATTGATATAACAATGACGGGCGTAGCTCTTGTGCTAATAGAACTCTATCCTCAAAATGTCGATTATTCTACAGTAATTTTCCAACGTTATCTGATTTCATTAATTATTAATAATGAAAATAAGAATTGGTCTATATCAAATGTTAAATTGCAAACAATAATTGAACAAGAAGCAAACTTTCGTTTATTTACATTGACACATGATGAATTTGATCGTGTTCTTTTATATTTACAATCATTTATAACTTATAATTCTTCCATATCATCTCCATTCGTACTTAATATTGCCTTAACAGGTGAAAAAAAATATGACTACGAATTAAAAATATCTTCGCGTTTAAATAAAATTAATTTAAATTTTGATATTATTCAATATCGTGCCGAATCATATATGATTGGCTTAGAGTTTTTTCTTGGCAACAATCAAATGCTTAATATTGATAAGCAAGATGAATTAATTGATACGCTAGATAATAAAATTACGACAGATGAATATCAACTCTATCCCTATATACTTCTTCATGCTGAAGCAGCAAGTACATTTTTTTATATTGTTCATTCACGAAGTAAATATTCCGTATTGACATCGAATAATTTATGTTATAAGACTTATTCGAATTTAATGAAATTTTTACAACCTGGATATGATCCGACCAACGATGAGCACATGTAAATATGATCTGTGTTTTCTTTTCAATGCTGATAAAATTATTTAAAAATTTTCTTTTCAAGGAATTCTTCTTCGACCATTCGACGCCCACCGCCTGTTTCATATGATTTTACACGTTTAAATTTATGTAAAAATTGTCATCGTTCATCAACAAATTTTTCCTTTCAAGTACCACTAACGAGTTTTACTCGTATACCACAACGACATTTACCTTCTGATTATACTCGTTCGTCAACATCACATTATATCTATCGCGGTTGGATGAATAGACGAACATCATCGCATGACGCGAATTTAATTACCTATGATGTACATACGCAAACCGATGATAGTTTTCTTGAACTGTCATCATTACAAACATGTTTAGCTATGCATCGTTCATTATTATCAATGTTTACAATGAACATGGCATTAATTATTAAACTTTTACTTAAACTATATCCATCAGTCAATTGCTGTATGTTGACGGGAGAATTTTTTCAATTAGAAAAACAAGCTAGACAAGATTTAACAGCATTTCTACAATCGATTGTAGGACAAAATACACCAAGAATATGTCAACTCAAACGAGAACCACTGATAGCTGCACTTGGTTGTGCGCTACCTCGAGTATATTTTGATGTTCTCGATGAAGAAGGAATTGTCGGAAGTGATTGTATTAGTTAATAAAATGTAGATTTTTTGGTGTTTCTGTTTGACAGATATAGAATGTAGCGTGATTTATTTTTAAGTTTATATTTTTTCGGGTTTTGTTTTTGTTTGCATATAAATTTAATTGAAGTGCATTGAAATCCGTCATTTATATAATCTCGTGATAGAGAAGGACCACAAGCATGTAGGCATCAGCTACAGCTGTGAACTGAAAACCGACCTTATTGAAATTTTTTCTCATTGTGTTACCATGGCTTGTTCAAATAGTTTCTTGGTTGTAAAAGAATTAAAATTCATGATATATGATGATAGTTTAACAACTCGAGAATACAAAATCATGAGCATCACGTATTAAACTTTCATTTGATTGTTTTTCCATTTCAAGGTATAAGTGTCGCTCGATAATTCATCCTTTTTTTTTACATTACTCAAACAAACTGCCTCAAGTATTCTTGTTTTTTCTCTTCGCACTTCTTTCAATTAGCAATAAAAGGTAAAAAGCTATCGTACTTTTTTGTTAAGTTTATTTCAAAATGTGAATTTTCAAACAAACAAAATCAAAATAGGAATGATTCGACTTTATGCCGTTATTCTTCTCTATTCGTTAACTATCCTTCCACATGGTGTCGATAGCTTTTTCAGCCAAAGTGTGGTGAATATGACTGTCGCACGCAACATCAGCTGTTACTCGATATCCAATTCAACAACATCCAATAATTTTCAGTTTTGTGCTATTCGTATCTATCAAAGTCAGAATGAATCATCAAATATATCATCTGCAGTATACAATGGTCTTCGTTATATTAATACGTTTCGTCGATTAACTGAAAAGGCTTGTAACGTTACTGTGACTAGGTCACTAGCAGACACCGGTGCTTGGATTTGTGACGGAACACTCCCATACGAAACGTACACATCTATGGATCTTTGTGTTTGTGCAACCGATAATTGTAACGAAAACTTAACTTCTTGTCAAAATTCAGCTAATAATACTGCAGACATGTTGGCATCGACAGAATTCATGCCAAATCTAACTTCGATTATTTCATGCAACGACACATCCAATGACAATTATACATGTAGTATGCATCCATTTATCGACATCCCGTTGTGTCAAGACTATGTCGGAAAAAATAGTGTATTATGCGCGATCACAACCAGTGGAATTACAACAACACAGGAATCCTTAATCGACGAAAGCTACGAAATTTATCTTTCTGACAAAGTTTATCAAATAAAAACCTTAGTAAATTTAGTCTCGGGAAGTTCCTACAATGAAACACAAAGTAGCGTCTATTTCAATTATATGACTCCAGCGGCGATGCCTATTGCAGAATGTACTTGTACAAGTTCTTTTTGTAATCAAAATATTACGACATGTAACTTGCAAACCCCTTTGAACCTTGAAACAACAACAACGACCACCACTACTACTACTATCACAACCACAACTACTGAAAGTACTACTACTATTACAACAACAACTGCTGGCAGTACAACTACCACTGATACTACCACAATAACTGAAACTACTACTACTACAACGACCACGAATGGGACTTCAACCACTACTACTACAACTACTCAGACTACAACAACAACAACGACCACGACTCGGGCTTCAACTACAATTACTCAGACTACAACAACAACAACGACAACAACTAGGGCAGGTAAATATTCTTCTAGTTATATTTATTGCAATCAATAGCTTATGACCCTTTTTCTATATTTGATAGGAGGTGAAAAAGGTCTTGGTAGTGCAGCAACAGCCGGTCTCGTCTGTGGAATTGTTTTCTCTGCACTTATATTTATCGGTGAAATTTTGTTCTTTAAATTTATCTATTCGACTAGAAACTATGCTGCTATAGAAAGATCTGCTACTTACCGAGCATGAACATTCATAAACATTTTCTACTTTTTTTTCCATTCTATAAACTTCATTTTTTTACATGTGACTTAATTTTTCATGCTGAATGATAAAATTAGTAGATGAAATTTAGGATTTATTCCGATTTTTATCTTTTATATAACAAAATAATTGAATTATACGGATTTTGTATTTACTATATTCGGGAGAGGTCCCTGGATACCTCATTCCTGAAACGTTGCATATATCTATAGACATATTGCAATTCTTCTTCTAGATATTTTTTTAACAAAATAGATTGACTGGAAGCATAGTGAATAACGTAATGTTGTAATTCTATCTGGTAAAAATATTAAATCAATGTGAAACAAATTAATTCTAAATTTCTCTAAATTTAACACTTCTATTGTCTTTTGTTTTTAGAAAAATCATAATAAATCAATTTTTCTATATATCAGAGATTTTGACTGCACAAGTATCTTGTTTTCGGTCAACGATCAGAGTTCCACCTTGTCGTAATTGTAAGAATTTGTGGGACTTCTAGCCAATCTCGAAAGATTTAAATTATAATTTTCTTCAATTTGTAAATATTTCATCGAATACAGTTATCTTTTCAATAAAATAGCAAAACAAATTATTGAAAGTTGATCATTACATGCTTCAAATGGAGAATTCTTCAGCAAAAATTGAATTGTTTTGACAAAAATGTTCACTCGAGCGTCACCGTCGGCGAGAAAAGGTATTGAAAAGATTTTATGAACTGAAATAGAAATAAGTTCTAACACCGGGGGAAAAGCAACACCTGAGGGTCTGAGTTTGTTGAATATTAGTAACCACACACGAATCCACACCCAGAAAACTTTGGAACTTGCATACATCGACCTTAATTTTTTATGCTGATTCTGAATATACTATTTGTTTCGACTAAAAAGGAATTATTATGACCCAAACTACTTAATGCCGGCCAAGAAATGCCATTCTTCCTGATCTAAGCAAAACAAGCTGGACTCGGAACATACTCGCAGCATTATTTTCAAACAAATTATACATGGATTTGTAGCTCGTGAAAAAATCTATCGAATTGTGTAAAATTAAGAGTGAAAAAGTACGAATCAGCTATAAAATTTTGATTGATAAGCGATTTATGATTGTAAGGGTATGGGTGTAAAGGAGATAACACTCACACCCACACTCTACTTTAGGCGACCAGTTAAGTTATTACAAAGAAAATTTCTGGTCCAGCACAGACA
Source organism: Rotaria magnacalcarata (assembly GCA_900239745.1). NCBI lineage: Eukaryota > Metazoa > Rotifera > Eurotatoria > Philodinida > Philodinidae > Rotaria > Rotaria magnacalcarata. The sequence continues at coordinate 58,930 of OENM01000577.1, forward strand.
ATAGTTGTGAAGTCATTAGCAATTACTAACGTGGCTATGCTTTCGAGGTGAAATTCATTCTGCCTTTTATATCTAGACCAGTAGCAGTAGTAAAGGTTTTGTAGTGCGTATTAAATATTATTCTGTCTTACATGAGCCAAGTTATCTTTCGTTCCGTTGAAGGAATGCTTAGATTTTGTTTATTCAGTTCTATAACATGCAACAGATTCGATTCAAAATCGACGTACTGAAATAGCTATGACATACTAACATGCAATCAAATGTTAGATATTTGATTAGTCGTCTACAATGTGAATAGTGGACGTTCAGATCCTGGAGGAGAAAATGTGAATTCAAACTCTTTTAATTCAGATTAATACATCACTTGTGGAAGGCCAATGTTTAGAAGAGAAAAGTATTCGCATTATTTCTGAATGTTCATTGAATCAAGATATTAGGTTCTGTATAGAGATATTGGTGATGATATTCAAATGAGTGCATTTGCTTTACAAATCAATGTTCCATTGGGACTTGGTGACCTAGGTTTACTTGCTACAGTAAGACCACGAACAATACATGTTTATGATAAACTACTTGTAGTCATTCTTTCAACTGATAGTAATAAAATCATGGTTATGAGGGTTTATAAAATATTTAAATATACAACATGCTATTTACTTTCAGTGTGGCATTATAGATAATACGTAGCTTTGACTCGTATTCTATATCTTTCGAAACAGCTACTTCGATAATTTATTCTAGTGAAACGTCCGTTATTCAAACATTACAATATCATCATCCAATAATTCATGTGCAGGTATATATATATACTTGAATTAACATACGAAATTTTTTATTTGATCATTTAGCTTAATCAACCCATTGACTATCTTAATCCACGACCTGAATATATCCGTGTCATTATTGAATGGTCATTAAAATCCTCAATTCCAGTAGCACACATTGTTTCACCAGATACTGAACNTAGTTTACTCAGTGCTCGATGTTGTGAAGGTTTAGATGGTTATAGTCAACAAGCTGATTGATTTAAACTATCTGTACGATAGTACGTGATTTAGCATAAGAAAAAACTCAAATGACATTTTCTCACCGGGGCACATGATTTCTTAGTTTGAGTTCAAGTCTTCGACTTTCTCCATGTGAATGTTTCTTTTTCGAAAACAATTATGTATCTCGTTGTAATATCGTCCTTTCTATTTCTGATGACCATCAACAACTATGTCGAAAGAAAATCACATCACCGTTTATTGCTGTGAACAAGACATTGAGTCTGTTAATTTTATATATCGATGCATACCAACAGTCAAGTTCTTTTCCACATCATTATACATACACTAAGAACTACGTATTTATGGATACTCATATCACGTAAATCTTACACTATTCAACATTAGCAATGTATCTTGATTTATAAAAGAAAGTGTTGCTCTGGGTAGGTTAATGTTGGCATCAACCCTCACATTTTCTTCATCGCAACATGTATTTTGATCCGTAGAGTTCATTTACCTCTTGGTAAGTTTGTAATAAGCAATCTTTCTCGATTATTTGTAGGGTATGATGTTAGTTATTTTCATTCTGACATATCACTTGCTTGCATTCTATCTTTCGGATCCATTCGTGAAGGACGTCCATAGATCATTTACAGAAACCGAAAGAAATGCTACTCACTTGAGCTAAGGGTAGTGAACGAATGAAATTGCGAATGCTCATTCTATCGTTCCTATAGTAAAAACATTTAATAGGCATTGTGAATTAATATATCACTTCGACTTTGTCTTTCAGCATGTGTTAGTCAGCGAAAAATAGTTATCCACATATGAAATAATCGAACTGTTAAGTATGCCAAACCCTTAAAGACATATCGAACATTGTTATAGACTAGTACACCTGCGTGCTCATTTGCATCGTATTTCAATGATGAACCATTGGATATCATAAATTGGTAGCTGTTGAAAATCATATTCCATTTACCCCAATCTGTTCAGTGCTTAGAGAGTCATAACAAAGGTAAATTGCTCAGTTAATGATATTTCTTTAGCAGTACGATATGCATAATTGAAATACTCTGTATATTGTCTATCTATTTTTGTTGAAGTGTACAATACTAAAATCCTTCCACGAATCATCATTTTGTTCAAGTATGAACCGCTCCACACCTCTAACACTGAGAAATATGTAACGATAATCGTTTGAATGAAATCAATAAATTTTCTTCAGTATTATTTATAAGAGAAAATCTTTGTTAATTACTAAGTCGATTCGATTCATTTGTTAAATATAGATTCTTTTACCGATTGTCCATAGATCATATGCGTTTTTTATCTGGTGAACAATTCATTCATTCTTACTTGATTTCCTCGAAGATTTGTCTCGATACACTATGATTACCCTGTTCAATAATTAATAGCTAGAATAAATATTTCTTCATGTTATCCAACTAATTTTTCTACGAATAGTTTTCTTTTTTGCGCTGTGAATCATATGTTTATCATGCTTACTCAGATTGGGTTCTTTTTTGTTTCGTTAGCTCTCATTGGGGACATGCTGTGTTTTTTTATTCGGCAAATGGATTCGTTTAAAAATATCACTGAAAAATTTAGATTCAAGCAACTGTTTTTCAATTGAGTTCAGTTAGAACTAAACAATATGTTCATTATTACAATACGTAATTCAATTTATTCTGGAACATAAAACATTACCAATCTCATATACAGTAAATTACATGGACTACTATTGGTTAATTTCCTTTCACCACATATCATTTAGTGTATTTTATTAGTATTGTAAAATCTAATGAAAGTAGAACATATTGGCAAGCCAATGTATAGTAGGCAAATCTTCCACTTATGTCACTGTGATTTCCCAACGTGCACGTATTCAACAAATGTATGACATTATTGTCGATGAATTAAAGAATACTCTTATTCTTATCAAATAGTTGATTAAATCGAGCTTAAAGAAGAAAATTGTCAAATATGTTTATTGAAATCAATACTCTAAACTTAACTTGTAGCTTATTCTGTCGTATTTTTCAGACAAAATGATAAAAAAGCATTTCGTTAATTCCTGCTACTGTTCTATAAATACAGTTCCGCTGAAAAAATGGATATATTTCAATAGGATTTAATAAAATTATCGATTCATTACTTTTCAGTGATTTTTCAATTGTTATTAATCATTCACAAGAGTTTTATTTAAAAAAGAACAAGCTAGTGACTACATGCAATAACTAGTTCATACTATCTGTACGTGAAGAGGCTCACCTGTCTATGGCACCACCAAGGTTGTTCTTGGTTGCGCGAGCAACTATTAGCTGGTAAGCAAAAACAAAATTTTTTCATTCCAACCAACTGTTATTTTCTTATTTCGTTTTAGCTCATCTGAATTGCATCAACAGCAAAGTAAGTATAATATTGCTTTTCTATTCTAATCATCATTCTTTCTATTCTTTTAGTTCAACCTCAAACGAAACAACCAAAAAATAAAGTAATCATCCTACTGCGATAAATAAAATTATTTGCTATTTTTATATTTTAGTTCCAAACAATTCAATAAAAACCAAAATAATTACAAGTGCAATTTTTTTCACTTTTTTGTAACTTTTTATTTTAAAATTTTTGAAATAAATAATTTAAAATAACTTAAAATTTTTTTCTTATTTCACTAATAAATTATTTCATTTTAGCAATAAATATTTTCAAAATAATACAAATTTTATTTTTCATTTAAATAATTCAAATTTTCATTTCAGGAATAAAATATTTTCGAAGTAACAAATTAATTTTCATGTTAAGAATAAATATTTTGTGAAAATATAGCAAATTCTTTTATTTTATTCATTTATTTTCATTTAACAAATAAATAAAAGAAGAAGAAAAGAAACATATGACGTAATTTTTATATTTTAGCTTTTTTCTTTTCTTTAAAGCGAAAGAGTAAAAGAAAATTTCTTTTTTTTTGTTCATTTATTTCAAAGTATAGAAAAAGAATCAAACAATGGAAAAAAGGATTCACAAGTCTTATTCGATAGAAAATCGTTGAACACGATGATTATTCACATCGGCGACATAGAGATTACCATGTCGATCGACAGATAAACCATAGGAGTAATTGAACTGATTTGCTCCTGCTCCTTGACCATTGCCACCCACAACTACAGCGCCTTGTTTCTTGTCTCCTTGAGTCCAACGCATTACACGATGATTCCCGAACTCTGATACATAGAGTGTACCCAACGTATCAACGAAGAGTCCATTAGGATGATACAGTTGTGTCAGAGCATTCCCTTCGCCTTGTCCTCCAGCGACCACAATACCGTCTTTTGCACCTTTATTCCATTTCATTACACGATGATTGCTGTTGTCCGATACGTAGACATTCTGTTGTCGATCGACAAAGAGATATGTCGGCACGTTGAGTTGATTAAGACCATTACCTTTACCATTACCACCAGCTACGCGAGTGCCATTCTTCTCACCCAATTGATATCGTCTTACTTCATGTAGTTCGTCGTCAGAAACGTAGAGATATCTCTGCTCATCCATTGCTAATCCATAACATTGGATGTTGTCGATGAGTATTTCACCTTGTGTTGTACCACTGCGACGAGACCATCGTACAACTCGGCGATTCCCATAATCACAAATAATGAGACTATTCGTCTCTTTGTCAATTAATACATCTGTTGGACGATTCAATTGATGTAATCCATTTCCTTTGCCTTCATCACCAGCAACAACTTGTCCATTCGTTGTGTCACTGCTCTTCCATTGGACGATACGATGATTCGCCCACTCAGCAATAACCACTGTTTCATCATCATCAACGAAGAGACCATGAGGCTCGTTGAGTTGATTAGTGGCATCCCCTCGCCCGTGACCTCCAGCAATAGTCACTCCGTTCTGTGCCCATGTAGCATTAGCAGGAATATTAACTAGAAGAGAAAGAGTAAGAATAAAAGGAGATCTCTCTCTCTTTCTCTTTCTCGAGTATAGCTAGTATTTGAAATAATTTCGGAAGTTCGAGTAAAATTCTTTGAATAAATCATTCTTTTTTTCTAGAAATTCGTCAGGATAAGTTTTTTCTATACTGGAAGATTATTCTATAGAAAGAATCACATCGTATAGCATATCGTTCTCTCTCTCTCAAGCGTATTTAAATTCTATATTTTTGTAGAAAATCAAACTGAAATAATTAAATCTTGTTAACCCAAGTAGACATTAAAAAGTCATTCAATCTGAGTTTCAGTGATGAACTCTAACTATTTCTTTTGTGAAAGTAGAACATATTAAAAGATCAAAAGAAAGACATGCAAAGAGCATATCGTATATGTAATTAAAATGTTGTTTAGCAACGACATATAGATATTGATATTTCGAATGGATAGGGAATGAGTGTATCGAGATAATTAATCGAAGCTTGTAAGTAGTACAACCAAGAATACTAATGAAAATTTAATCGATTTTCGAGTAATTTTATTGGCATAAATAATTTGCCGAACTCATCGAAATGCAAAATAAATATTTTTATTATTATTTAAAAACAAGCAAGAATGTTTTGGATAATACCAATTTGTAATAATTTATTCAATAATGAGTTTACAATAAAACAAGATAGCAATATTGCGCTGCTAATAATAGAGTGTATATGTTTCTCAATACAAGTCAAGTCTAACTATTTACATCCTAATAAACTATTTCTTCGAACAACTCAAATTTTAACTACTCTCTGACTAATCGTACTGCCCGTTTCTTCCAATATGTCGTGAGCTTATATAACAGAGAGAGAGAGGAAAAAGCTTATGTACTGTTCAGTACGCGACTATGTGTTAATGTCATATACACAAGGATGTAAACTTAATTACGCCACTGGGATATGTTTATTGGCTCTATGATTTATAAGTGGAGGCCCGACGGTTTCTATAACCACCTATTAAATCTAGTCCTTCATGAGTGATGTACTTCTTGGCACAAATATATTGTCGACTATTATTACGTAGTATTTTTATCTTTAAACTTGAGTATCAGATTTTGCTGGGATGTGGGTATGATTGTATTCTTAACTCAACCACACCCACACCCACACGCTAACTAGTGTTTCTCGCTACACTCGATGTCATCAGTGTAAGATAATATTTCTTTGGGGTGTTATATATGGTAAGACGCTAGTCAAGTTATTTGTGGAGCGCTAAGTATACAGGCAAACGTACAAAATATAATTATATGAGGTACTGCCATGCAACATCCATATTTTTATTATCGGAATATATTTGAAGAGGAAAAACTGGTTTATGCCTACATTTAAAAAATAAATCAATGCCTTGTTGATGGTCTGTCTTAAAATCAGTTATTTATGACGCTAAAATTCAATACTGTAGTTCAATAATATCAAAATTGATATATAAAGCATAATTCTATTTATTATCCACATTGTTTCATAATACAGAGTTCGATGAATCAATTTTCGAAAAAGAAAAGGGCAACGACAGATCAGGTATGATCATATATGACCAGACAATATCTGCATTACATACTACTGTGTATGTTTCTTTTGCTTTAAAATTTTATTTGATCTAATAGGGTCTGACAAGAACCACCCGATCGGCTCATGTATGTTTCTTAAGCTTAGAATCTTGTAAGATTTATGAGGGTATCTTTCATTCAGAATCTGATGAAATCATTCGAAAAATGATGCAATAAGATACGGTCTGATCTAATCGTAAGATCAGATAGAAAATCTTGTATATGCAAGATCTTACAAGGCCTTGTACGATCTTATGTCAGATTTTTCGACTTGGGCATTTTAATTATTCCTCTCCCGAATAACTCCAGCAAGTCAGATGATGGGATCTGACTGGCTATAAGTTGGTCCGATATCCGTCGTACCAATTAGGGTAGTTCTCTCTCGATCATCGATCAAGATCAGTATCCTCTCGAATAATCGAGAAATAGTTGAGAAAAAAATAATTTGAAAATTTACGTTTCGTATGTTCAACCATGCTGTTTATATACAGCTGTGTATGCATTAAAAAAACGGTGAATGACTAGCGAGCATGTAAATACACTAATGATGTCGCTTTCTGTTTCGCTCAACATCTTATCAGAAGATAACAGTACATGATATTTTTTCCATGATCTTGCCAAGATCTTAAGTAGAGATTTGTCTGATACAACCAAGATATGTACATACAAATTTTCTTTCCAAGATCTTGATAAGATCTCGCTTACCGATCCCAAGATTTGAAGATCTTGCTTACAAGATGTTCGACTAGGGTTATTTCTAAATTTTTATTTATCTTCATTTAGTAGAGTAAGAATAGTATTTATCTCAGTTTTTTCATTTTATTAGAATTCAATTGTGACTTTATTCCAGAATTAATATCGGCTGTGAGGTTCACAGTTGTTATTTATTAAAATTGTAGCATCGATATCAGGATAGAAAATTAGAACGGGAATAAATTTGATATATTCTGAAGTTATTCTGATTAAGAAGTCAAATGATTTATTCTCTCTTATATTTAGTTTTCTTGATATTCATCTGTTGGAATCCGAAATAAATCGAAATGTAACAGCACACGAATATCAATTTTGTTTTAGATCAAATATATTGTACATGTACGCAAAAAATTGCTCAATATTTACTACTTATTTTTGAATCAGACTTATAGATGTGATTAATAAAGTATTTACTAATGAAAATTTAATTCAAATAATTTCTTTTCTTGCTTATTTTCCTGAGGAAAATTATGATAGATCAAAAAAGGTTTTGGCAAACTATTTCTTCATCAGCTTTAGTGTTGGACTATCGTTGATATTAAATCATCAAATATTCTTCTTCTGGCAACACTAACTGAAAAACATCTAGCACCGCTAGAAAGAACACTTGTTTTAACTTCAAGGGTGTGGAGTGTTGATGCTCTGGACATCCACATCCGCACCCAAGAATAATATAAAAATACGAATTTTTTAAACAAAAATGGTGCAATCAAGTAAAACTACTTTGATTTAATCAATTAGATAGATCGAAAGAATTAATATTGAGACTTTGTTTAATTGAATTAACGAAGTAAAAACTTAATCAAAGTTGAATAGTTACAATTGACTCAGTTTTAAACCACACTGCTAGAATTTTAACTACATGAAAACGAAAAACAAATGAAATCTCTCTGTCTGAAGTGGCGGTTTTAAAAAAGAGCTACTCTCGAGAAATCTTTACTAATAA
>OENM01000578.1:0-10739 GCA_900239745.1 Rotaria magnacalcarata
ATTTATTTTTATTTTTTCTATTGTAGGAAAATTTCAAAATAAGGTTCGATCAAAGTTAACAAATACCATTTTAAATAATGAACCTATTCTTGGGCAAACAGAAAGTAGTATAACAATCGGTAATCAATGTTCAATTGATCGAATCGAAAAAAATCGAAGGAATTTTTATCATGTATCAAATAAAGGTATGAATGATGGTCCAATGTTATTGAATTTATTTATATTATTTGCATTGTTCTTCTACTTTAAAAGTACTACATTCATCAATATCTTCTAAAGAACTTGCATTTATTTTAAATGAACCGAGTGATGATTCTATAGCTGAAGTATCTGATGGTGAAGAAACACGAATTGGTAGGTCAAATAAATGCATATATTATCATGATTTCCGTGTTGCTCATCATTCTTAACTCGTCTTAAAATAATTTTTTATCCATATACCAATGAGTAATTGGGTTTGGTTATTCCGTTAGCAAACTTCTTTACTCTCTCTCTCTCTTAATATCTTAGAGTTAATCATTCAATTACTATATGAAGTATAATTAATAGCTAAACATAAACCCCTTGGATATCATTTATCAACGTTGATTTATTAGCCTGAATAATAGCTTATTTAATTGGATCGATAACAATCTCCAAATCAATGTAGCAATAACGTGAATTTCTACAAAAACATATCATTATGATGAAAAATAAACGCATTCGCCTATATGAGTGTAATTTTTCTGTTAGTTAACTACTCATAAACTTACTCAATTTTCAAGAAAACTTCAAGTACTATATTATATACACAAGAATTTTTCTTTTTCTATTAGAAACTTGTAAGAAATTAGCTTCACTGGCAGCAGGTGTTCGAATTGAACAAGTATTCGAAGAAACGCTTTCACAAAAACATCACTTTCGTTTAAATGAAACTGAACTTTTAAAAATGAATCAATATCGACAAGAAGAATTAAAGAAAAAAATCTGATCAAAAAATGAATATGTTGAGTTTAACATCGGATTTATCAGCATTTCTAAAAAAGAAGTCGAAAAGTGGACACACATCCACAACACTTAGTGATTTATATGTTGATGAATGTTATAAAAAAAATTAAAATGCTAAAATAACTAACAAGGTGAATATGGAGTATCTCAATATACTCTTACCTCATTTAAAACACTACAATGCATATTGTGCTTTGTGCATCTGCACACGTTATTTTGGAAAAAATATATCACAGTCAACGGCTCTTCTTCTTAGATGCACTCTAAAATGTAGTGGTCATGTTTGCAATTTCAAGTGCAAATTTTATGTTTTAAATAATGGTTATTGCTTCCTTATTGCAACGAATCGAAAAATTTTTCATCATGCCAATGAAAAAATTAGTCGTCCAATTCGTGGTTCTCAACGACGAGCAATAATGGATAAATTAAAAGCTGGTGGTTCTGTTTATCGTGTTCATGCTCAATATGATGAAAAACGAACAATACATGAAAAAAAGGTTTTAATTCGGATGCAACTGGCAAGTCGAAAAAAGTATTTAACAAAATAAAAGCTGAAGCAAATGCTGAATCTTCACTATCACCAGACATTAGTTTGGGAATCTTACAATTACATGATAAATTAGCTCAAGAAATGAATAGTGAAGGAATAATCAAAGGCGCGCTTCAAATTGTTCAATTTCGACCATTTTGTGTTGTTGCTTTTACTGAAGCCTCAATTAGATTATATGATTCTATTGTAAATTGTCCAGAACCTGTTTTTTTATGGGATGCCACTGGTAGCATTGTTAAGAACTCCNGTTATCCGAATCTCAAACACTTTTTACTGTTAAACAATGGTTATTAGCATTCAAAGAATGCTACAGAAAGGTAAATGTACTGTTTTTTAGTGTTTAAATAGATACTTTCTATAATCCTACCAGCTACTATTATTATCGTTGAGTCGATACAACAGTTGACATATCAGTGATGCATATATACTAGATTAGTATAGAATAAGAAGTATTAAAAATGAGAAAATTTAGAAAATAATCGATAATCATTCTTCATCTTCAAAGATCGTTGAATATGATATCTCGAATAATAGATTAGAAATGATAATATTTTTGATAATGCTTTATTGTTGAAAATTTTAGAACTAGAATATGATAGATGTAGTCACTCAATTGCTATGGTATAAAAATATCCACGGAAATTCATTATTAATATCTTGATGTTCCATTCTTGTTTTTCTTAATTTTTTAAAATTTTGTTCAGTTATTTCCTCACAAGAAAGATTCATTTCCTAGACCAGCGATAATTTTGTTGGATCGTGCTGCTTTATATGTCTTCAATGATGAAAATTATTCAGCATTTCATGTTGGTAAGAAAATACTCTTTTTTTTAATTGGATTTTAATTTTACTGATTATTGAATGTTGTAGGATATGCGCAAACGTGTTAATAAATATTTATCTGAAGATGCTCGTGAGATTGCAATGTGGGCGATCGCGCTACTTGTTAATACAAGTACATGGTCAGAAATTAAAGAAAATTGGCGTTTAATTTATCAAGTTTTTTTAATTATGTTTCAAATGATAACATTAATTTCAAACAACATCATGCAACACTGCTTTCTCGTATTAGTAATATAACAAATGATCCGAATTCATCACGAGCAATCAATCAATCAGAAGAACTACTTACGAATATCAATGATCCATTTGCATTCGATGATGATAATGAACTTGATGATTATGATCATAATCCAATGAATACAAATGAAAATATTAAAACTAATAATAAAAGAAAAAGATCAACTACCTCTCACTTGAATTCATCAAATATATTAATAAATCGGTAAATAACACAAATATTGTGATATACTTTTTTTCCGAAGAAAAATAGAACAGTTTCCAGAACATAGATCTAAAAAGAAATTTGTATATTTCCCATATGGCAATGATTGATATTCGAGACTTTTATTATCATATCTATTATTTAACGAAGTATAGTTACGCAAAGTTTATAGATATACTTTAGCTGCAGTTTTTTTAAACGATTCTTGCATATATCTAGCTTTACAAACGTTTTGAATCTGTTCGAAACATTGAATTCACTTGAAGTTATAAAGTTCTAAGTGTGAATCTTCTTTTATTTATCTGATGTTACTATTTAGTTTTAAGAAGTCCTTTGAAATCTGTAGATATTTTTCGAAGAATAGTTTACAAGAGTTTATTCATTATTTATCTAGATTATTGATGAAGAAGAAGAATTAAATAAAGCAGATAGTCCGTTCAAACAAGAGTTGCAAGCTATTTATAAGGAATGCTTAACAACTTGTATAAAAAACAATGGTGCTTTTTCGTCATCTGACAAAGCATCGAAAGGAACTCGACAATGGTTATCATATATCAATCAACAGTGCATTTCAACGATTCCTATCTGGCCAAATATTTTACTTGGTGATTATATTTAATTGTTAGTTGATAAAAACCTAATGATAAGATTCATAATTTCAGGAAATCTATCACGGCACGGTACATCCACTGTTCGCGCCTTCGATAATTTACTTCTATCTTCTCATAATCAACGAACTAATGCAATATCAGAAAGACGAATGTCAATTGTAAAGAGAACACAACTTAGGTAATAAATCTTTTATATTGAAATCAAAAACTGATCATAAGATGTATTTTATTTCTTTTATAGGAATACAGACTCGGTGTAGATCTGATGTTATATTAGAAATTCTTGTTAATGATATGAAGAAAATGGTTGAGAAGTGTTCAATATCACTTATGGCTATCGTGTTTCAAGATACTGATAATGAAACAAATTCTCAGCAATTAAAAATTGTACAAGAACGGTGGAGACAATCTAGTCGACGTGGTCACGGACGCTATGCTAAAACACCAGAAACATCAATCATGAATAATCTAAAAAGTTCTTTAATTATATATTCATCAAACATTAATGATGCTCTTCTTATACCACATCTGTCTATTGCATATTGGCTTAATATATCGATTGAACTTTTACTGTTAATTAAATTTGTTCGCGAAACATACCGACCAGCACTGATGACAACACCTTTACTTATTGATATACTTTCTTTCATTAACAACTAGATATCGGGTTGTAATCGTCTTAAGCCACCTAAAAAAAATCAGTACTGAATTAAAAAAATTATTGAACACTCAATTCAACATAACTGTTAATACAAGATTTAACATAAGTTATATTGAAATTAGTATGGTTGAAAATCAATTTCGTTTTAATCAGCAGTTAGCAAATTATTTTGCTAACAATGCATCTGTCTCATATATGTGATAAATGTTCTATGTTGATGTCGAGACAAATCAAGATTTCTGATTGTAAGAAAATGTATAGTTTGCTAGGCTTTACTTGAGAAAAGTGATTACACAGATGAACTTCACCCTATGGACTAACTATTTTTAATGTATTTTATCAAAAATAAATCGGCCGGATATTGTTTGATATATTAGAATGCACGGAATTGTCTACCCAGGTCGAACATTCCGGTCCCCGAATCCCGTAGGATACTCCAGGGAATATGCGGGAAAGTCACCATATCCTGCAGGAAAACACGGGAAATCGCTGGAACATGTAAGCAGTATTCCGGTCAAAAATACGGCCGGACTTTTCCGGCGAATTCCTGCCAAGGTTCCGGTGCTTTCTGGCAGGAATTGATCGGAAATCACCGGAAAAATTTCCAATCGGAATACTGCTTCCACAAAATCAACGGAACTACTCGGAACCGACCGTTTCCAGGCCGGACTGTTCGACCTGGGTATTATATATTTTTGTATCTATATTAAAAAGGAATTTTTCTATGTGCTCCTGAAAAGATTTACGTTTTCGGACTGTCATGAATACTTTCTAATTTGAATTCATAATCATCGGTCCTATTACAGTTAGAGAGAGGTGGGTCCTCTACTATATCTGTTCCATTTCATTTGTCAGACTCAAGGGCGTCTCCTAATATATATTCTGCATGACAGATTTAGTAAGTCGGAATCTTCTAATTTATATAAAAATTAATGTTTTAGGTCCGCCAGTTATAATTTTAAAAGTTAATGATATTAAAAATTCAACAAATTTGTCATCTAAACCTCCACCTGCTGTATGTTTTTATCCACTTTTGGATGATTCATATATAGACTGTGCATCGTCAAGTGTCTATGACATAGTAGCTTTCTTATCGGTGGTTTCTGACGTTAATAATAAATTGGTTTTGGCAATAAAAATCAAACAGAGGTGGAAAATTAGTTGCATGAATACATTAATTGATAATGATGAGAAACTAGCAAAACGTTTTGCTAATAGTAGATTAATTATACTTGAACGCATTCGAACATCGAACACAAACTTTTTATATGCAATCGCCTATATGTAAATTCTTTTTCATATGTTTTTAGCTTGCTACAAATACCAATAGCATCGACGAGAACAATGCGAGTTTACTATGTACACCAAAAATCTCAATTTCTCAACAGGTTTGAAATTTCAAGTCTTTAGAAAAAATATAAATGAAAGAAGTATTTCGTCCATCGAAAAACTACAAAAGATACAAGGGAAGAGTAATAGATACAAGGGGGAAGAAGCGAACTTTTGTACTTTCGAAATCCAATAGTACGAAAAAGTACAAGTACAGAAAATACGGCGAGAGTTATATAGATAGGTACGTGAATGGGCTTAGAAATTTCTTCAAATCTATTTAAAAGAAAAACAATCTCTAACCATAAGTACAATAAATTAAAAACGATTGCTATTATCTTTGCGGCTTGATTGGATGACTCGAGAGAGCCGATCATTTGACAAACGCGTGCTTTTATCAGTTAATAGCCAGCAAGTCGATTGTTTATGAATATATTTGTAGGTATCATTAATCTTCAGTTTAAAAAATGAATCTCGTCCACAAGTTTCAATTTCATCGAAAATTGTCATTCCATTGAAGTTTGACTTTATTGTCGTCATAAGATAATCATTATCATCTTCTTCATCAAGGATGGTATCACTATTAAGTTGGTTGCTTATATCGCTATTATCATTTTCTTCACTTTGCTCTTCTTCTTCAAGATCAAATTCATTATCGTCATCATCATTTATTGTTTGCGTTGAGTAATCAAACATCTTGGACCAGGAATTTAGTTGTTTAAATACATATTTGCTCAATGATTTTCCGCATATTTCCTGGAGAATCCTACGGGATCCGGTGGCCGGAATGTTCGACCTGGGCAAGACTCAACTACCAATCATCCGTGAGTTTATTTTACCAGTTACGACTATCCTGGGTGATCCATGGGCTGTTTACAATAACATCTCGGAGCAGATCGAAATGATTATCAGCACCAAACTGTTAATCATTCGTTACATTTTATTGATTCTGGAGCACATGCTGACACTCGAAATATTGAGAACATGTGGATGTGTATCAAAAGAAAGAAAACACTGAATGGGACAGGACAACAGTCTTCTTTCCATTTATTTCAGATAATTCGTGTGGCGAAGAAAGTTTGGTGATAGACCCCTAGAAAACCTTATTAGATGTATTCGTGACCTTTATTTTGCCGTTTGGTTTGTTTTTTTAAATAAAACTGAACTTGTTGTAAGCTAGTACTTTCTCTCTATTCGTAATAGAGAGACATCTTTTACAATTAGTGTATATTTATAGAGAGAATGTGTACACCAATCAAAAATTTCCTTTTGCCACTGATCGCTGTATCGGAGTGCATGCGCATCGTCAGAAGTACAAAATAAACAAAAATTCATTTTTGGAAATCAACTTTGAAAGTTGTTTTCGTCGTGTCAACATATTGTTCAATCGAATAAGGTGTGTACAATAGTGGAGAAAAATAGAGTCTTTAACAAAGACTCTTTGTCAATAGTTATTTCATTGTTCTTTCACAATATTTCTATCGCATATGACACATAATTTTTCGATTATTCACATAGACACATTGTATCACGGAACAATGGAAAGTATCGACAAGAATTTAAGTTTGGATGATGTTTGGGCAAAAGTATTAGTAGGTATTGAACGTATTTACAGATTTCAAGAGATGTCACCTCCCGAATATATGATGCTTTACAGGTAGATAGTAATCGATTTTTTATTTGTTTTTGTTGTGCAATGTTTTTTCTTCTTTTATAGTCATGTTTATAATTTTTGTACAAATACTAATGCACAAGGATCTGCATCAAGAACAGTGCCGAAAACTACGGGAAAGACTGGTAGTAATAATCGAGTTAATGTAAATGAAGGAGCAAACATTGTTGGTGGTGCATTATATGAAAAGTTAAAAAATCATTTAAAAGTTTATTTGGAAAAAATCTGCGAAGTAAGATCATAAGCATTTTTAGTTTGGTAGATAACAGTTTATATGTGGTTCTTTTGATTTGTAAACATCGACATATTACATGTAAAAGTAATAGAGAAAGTATTATGATTAATTACACCAGATTCGAATGTTATTGTATTCTATGTTCATACAAGAGCATCATCGAATCAAAACAAAGCTTTGATGTTACAGAAAGATGTCATAAGAAAAGTTTTAATCGATAAAATAGAAGATGAAATGTCAGATTACTTTTTACTTAAAAACTTATTATTCATAATTGATTGTTTTAAATGACAGATGATCTTAAACTGATTGAAAGAAAAATACCAATATCGATTTCATTTAATGTAAAACATGAAATGCATTGCTTTTCGTTTGTTTTTCTTTAGAGTTCTCTACTTCCTAAACTACAAAAATTTTTAATGCGAAATTTGTTTTTTTAATGATTTCAAGTAAAGAGACATTGTATAGACGACGTAAGATTCTAAGGCTTTCTAAATTATAAAACTTGATGAAATGGAAATGAAACAGTCATAGAAAGAAATGCCAAAAATTTGTTTGGGTTTCAATAGAATGAATGATTCTATTTATTAGTTATACAAAGGAAGTTTCAGCTAATCTTCACATTTACTCGAATCATCATTTTCAATCTAAAGAATTATTCATTTTGTATAGTATCGACAAAAATATTGTCAAGATATCATTTTAAATCAAACCACATTACTTCTTGTTTTATTTTATGATTTGAATTTAATAGCAACTTGATTATCTTTCAGTACAAGCCGCTATCTTGAGATAATTTTCCTACAGCGATGACAAGTTGAAGCTCTGGGGCGACGGCGTAAGTATAGGTCACAATGTAGTCAGTATGCAAGATTATGATCTATCCAAGGTTATTCTATGTTCGATCACACCGAACTTCGAATAAAGTTGTCATATGTCCTTTACATCGCTTTTTCAGTTTGGCACGTAAGTCACTTCCAATAAATATAGTATGATTCATCGGTTCCTGTCACTCACATACTGTGCTAATGCAGAAGCTATAGATAAAAAACGAAATAATTGATGAAGGATATCATTTATCTTTATTGGAACCTCTACGTTTCTATACCGAATTCTAGCAACTAGATTATTGTTTCAATGTGTTCTTTTATGATTTTAGAAAGGACTCGATCTACAAGGCGAAAGCGTACTGCGTTTCTATACCGCAAACTGGGAACAATATCGATTTTCAAGTAAAGTAACAAATGGTTTTTGTCATTATCTAAATCGACATTGGGTACGACGAGAATATGATTCAGGACGAAAAGATATTTATGAAATTTTTACGGTAAATTAAATCAAATACTTTTTGTTTTCAAATTATTTATAAAAATCAACATTAATTTAGATGGCAATGGAAATATGGCAGTTGATCTTTTTTAATCCATTGAATAGGCAAGTAACATTAGCATGTCTTCAGTTGATCAAAGCTGAACGTCAAAATGAAGTCATCAACACCCGACTGATTAGTGGAGTCATACAAAGCTATGGTAAAGATTGATAGGAAAAAACTTACTTTTATTTTTCAAAATCATTTAAAATATGTCTAGTTGAACTTGGTTTCGCCGAGAACTCATCTCCACAGAGTACAAATCAACAAATAACATCACCCACATTGAAAATCTACAAAGATTTCTTTGAAGCACCATTTCTTCAAGATACAGAACAATTTTATCGTCTTGAAGCAGCTAGTTTTCTCGTGCATAATTCTGTTACTGAATATCTCAAGAAGGTTTCATCATTTTTCGAAAATCACTAACATACCCTACAGTATTTTCTAATAGGTAGCTCAACGTCTTGATGAAGAAGTTCATCGTGTACAATCCTATTTACATCCATCAACATTGGCAGCATTGATTAAAAAAGTTGAAGAAGTACTTATTCGCGATCAACTTGAAGTAATTTATACTGAAGCAAAGGCACTATTGCATAATGAAAAACACTCAGGTATGTCAATCGAAACACTGCGATTTTATCCTTTCAAATAACTTCGGATGTTCGACTAAAGTTTTGTTGTTCTTCTAACAAATGTCATTTCGTTTTACATAGATTTAGCACTTCTATACAAATTGGTTAGTCGAGTACCAAATGCAACTCTTGAATTGAAGAAGATTGTTGAAGATCACATCCGTCAAATGGGTATTGATGCTATCGAACGTGTCAGTAGCAGTGCACTTAATGTAAAACTAATATCTTATTCTATACTATCAATAACATATTTACATCTCTCTCTTATCAGGATCCTAAACTTTATGTTGAAACTATTCTTGACATTCATACAAAATTCTTTAAACTTGTACAAGAAGCTTTTAGTAGTGAACAAGGTTTTACTGCTGCTCTTGATAAAGTAAAACATAGTCTCTTATATCTGGTTTCTATTTATATTCTATTGTTTCGTTTCTAAAGGCCTGTGGTAAATTCATTAATAATAATGCAGTAACAACAGCAGCTGGTAATACAACGAAGTCACCTGAGCTGCTAGCCCGATATTGTGATGCGCTTCTACGAAAAGGGTTTGCGTGAATTTGATATTTCCTTTAATTAAAATCTTATGTATTTTATTTTTTTCAGAAGTAAAGCTGTAGAAGAGACAGATCTCGAAGAAAAATTTAATCAAATAATGGTAGCAATTATTTTTGTTTTACTGAATTATATTCATTCTAGTTCTTTAATCTATTGTTTTTGTTTAGGTTGTTTTTAATTATGTTGAAGACAAAGATGTCTTTCAAAAATTCTATGGGAAATTGTTAGCGAAACGTTTAGTCGGCCAATTAAGTGCATCGGATGATTATGAAGAATCCATGATTACGAAACTAAAAGTAAATCGAATATATTTTTAATGCGAAAGGAAAAAAACTTCATGTTTGATATTTATATTAGCAAGCATGTGGTTTCGAATATACATCGAAGTTACAACGAATGTTTCAAGATATTGGTGTTAGTAAAGACCTCATTGATCAATATCGAACATATTGTGAAAAAAATAAGCTTGATGATATTGGTATATATTTTTTCCAAGTTTTTAATTGAAATCTAATATGATTTTTCTTGTTCGAAGTTGATTTTTCTGTCATGGTTCTCAGTTCAAATTCATGGCCATTTTCGGCGCCACCTAATTTTGTTCTCTCGCCTGAAGTAATATTTATTTTTCTCGTTCGATTTTAATGATATGTACGAAACATTATTTACTAGCTTAAACGAACATTTGATAGTTTCACTAATTTTTATACTCAACAACATAATGGCCGTAAATTGACATGGCTTCATCAACATTCAAAAGGCGATATACAAACTCTGTATACGAAACCGAAATATATTTTACATGTGAGTATTAATTTATTCTATTGAAATAAGTTTCTCAGTCTTTTTT
>OENM01000578.1:10750-73838 GCA_900239745.1 Rotaria magnacalcarata
GAATGCAAGACGAAACTCAAATTAAAAGTGATTTATTCTTGCAAGTTCTTTGTGGTTTATTGAAAAGTAAATTGATCATTTGTCCGGAAATCAATGATGATGAAGTCGAGGAAGAACTGAAAGAGACAGACATCAAAATGCATCATAATATTCTGGTAGCTGAAGATTTCAAGAGGTTAGTATGCTTTCATCGTTTGAATAGAAATGGAAACGAATTGACAAGTGTTTGACGATAAGAAAATTTATTGAAAAAATAATTTTTTAGAATAGAAAAAAATGGATAAACTGATAGAACATTTTTGGCTTGCCATGAGATCAGATGTTGAACGTCAAACGATGACAATAAAGCAGATAGATATGTGGCAGTAGACTTTAGAATCTAGTTGAGATTGGAATTGATGATTATTGTATAAATGCTGTGAGAAAGTGATTCATAGAAATAAAATTTTGTAAGTGAGTAATGTGAGATAATTTGATTGAGTATGTAGATTCAAAAAAGAATCGTTTTTGTTCCCAAGATTAATTGTGTCTATTTTTCCTGATTGAAGAGAGAAAAACGACAACGATTCTGAATAGATGTTTACGTTTTAATGCTCGTTTAATTCGAATGATATGGAAGGAGAGTAAATGTTTTTTTTTTAATTTTTAATGGAATTAATAAAGAAGTTTCTTGTTCAATTGATGTGTTATTATCAACAATCGTTCTTGATTAAAAAAAATTAATGAGTTAATATAAAACAAACTTCATAATTTATGGCTGATCATTGTCTGCTTCATAGTGACGAAGATCGATTAATAAAGAAATGAAAACAAAAAAATTAAAAGTTAATAGATTCTACTAAATTTTTTAGAATGTAAAACTAGGATAAATAAATATTTATTTGATGATGTAACATTCCTTAGGGCGCACCAAAAGTTCGTGGCCCGATGTTAAAAATTTTAGAAAACAGTAAAAATTGAATATTTTATTATGGGAATACATAGTATCACGTTTCGTCTTTAATAATCTATAGAGCTGCTCTATCTTGGATTTATTTTGAGCATTTAATAAAATAAAAGTACGAATATCTCTTACTTTTCGTATTCTGGCTTTATATTTTCAGGATCTTTTCTTTGCTATAAGTACTATACCTTTATTCCAGCAGGATGTTAGAATTTAATCCAAGATCGAGCTTCTCTATAGATTATTAAAAACGAGACGTGATACTATGTATTCCCATAATAAAATATTCACTATATACTGTTTTATAAAATTTTAAATGTCGGGTCACGAACTCTTTGGTATACCCTAAGTATTATCATAATCAACGAAGTATTATATTTCCTTTCAATATTAAAGTATCAGTTGAACAAGATACATTAAGTACTATATGACGAATACAAGCGATATGAGAGCGCATTGAGATAAATGAAAAATAAGAAATACATTTTTTTTGTTTTCGTCTCTAATTCGAAAAAGAAATTAAAATTATGATTAATTAGAAAATACTTTGCTAAATTTAACTCATAGGTAAAGTTTCGACATCGTTCATATAATTTTATTTTGATTTTCGAAATTCTCTTTTCTTTTCTTATATTCGCTCTCGTTTGTGTCCATTTTCTCTATCTTAAACTAATGAAGTAAACAGTATAAATCAAAAGTAGGATCTGAACAGATAAAAAGTAATGTACTAATTGGTGAGAGATTGACTTTGGAAAACTGCAGCAAACATCCAATAAGTTGTCGTAGTTTCGAAATTTTAAGCAAAACCTATCAAAAGTGGTACATATGAGATAGCATTTTGGAGCATGGCTCATGTTCTAGTTTTTCATGTGTAACTTCTGAAATTTCTACTCGCAAAAACCAGCATCATCCTTCATATTTTTATACCTGCCAATGTAGATACAGTAAGCATGGTTACATATGAATAACTAGCTGTATTTTATCTGAAAATAGATCTTTTATTTTGACTATCTTGTGCAATCATAGAAAATGTTCCGTATGGGCTATTATTTATTCTGTATGTAGGTTATTGTTGACTACGATTAACTAAATAGCTAGCTATTCACGAATATCTAGAAATGCTGAAATTCTATTTATATCAACAAATTTATATTCGGTAGACCAATTAAATTTTCAATTGTTCTGAACAGACAACATTTTAGGAAATCTCTTGATTTTGTATTTTTGTTTTAGCAAAAAAATAAAAATAAATTTAAATGTTCCATTAAAATCAGTCGAACAAAAAGATATTGAAGGTTTACATAGAACTATTGATGAAGACAGAAAAATGGTTATTCAAGCTGCCATTGTTCGAACAATGAAAGCACGGCAAACATTAAAACATGCGTTACTTATGCAAGAAGTTATTCAACAATTAAGTTCACGCTTCAAACCCAAAATACCTGTGATTAAAGTGAGTTCTATTTTTGATTCTTTGCCGAATACAGTAGGAAAAATTTTTTTTTTCTAGAAATGCATTGATATTTTAATAGAAAAGGAATATCTTGAGCGTCAATCAAATGAAAAAGATGTTCTACGCTACTTGGCTTAAGATATTTAACCAAGTGATGGATGCGAAAACAGCGTCGAAAAATTTAACTTTGATCTATTTTTTTCTTGGAAAATCTAATAAAAATGTTTTTATAATACCATCACATCCTTAACTGTAAAACGATGAAATTGAAAAGAAAATCAAAACCTGGTGTTCCTTTATATTGAAATGAAAATTTTCGGCGTCTTTTTCATTCTTCACCTATGACAATAAAAGCTTCGGATTTTCTGTCCAAATCTTTCCTTTCTATTCATATCTATGGTTCTTAGTAAATTCTCTTTCGTTAATTAACTTTAAATAACAGACAGATACATTTAAGACATCAAGACTTCCTATTGATGTAATAATCATGAAAACAACATTGCTAGTATTCTTCTCCTGTGTACTCTTTCTTTTATTGAACCGTCCATCTTTATTTCTTCTGAACAACCCATTTAAATTTATCTTATACTCAGCTCAAATGTTTATTTTGTGCGTTTCCTATTCAAGATGATGCTATCTCTCTCTCTCTCTCTTTGTTTTTTTTATTTCCCTATATATTTTTTCCTGTGGGTTGTAACATTTTCCTTTTCTCTTTTTATTTTTGCTTCGATTTCTGCTTCGCTGATATGAAATAACCTAGAAATACTTATAAAAAACATGAAGTTTCATTCACAAGAAAGTTCCCGATCTTCATCGAGAAATCAATCTCTATCGTGCAATAATTCGAAAGTACATGTGATCTTGTTTCATAAGTAACTGTCTTTCATATTGATGAAAGACTAGTGTAAACATGCAAGCACCTGAAGGTTCTATTGAAAATTTAAAAAAATGGAATTGAATGTTCAGCGAAAAACAGTCAATTAATTCCATATAGGTAATCTATGAGAACATTGAATAATGTACAGCGTAGTCTATCTTAAATGAATAAATATTGAACGGTTACAATGAATGAATGGAGTCAAGTGTTTATGGAAAATAGCTTTGAACTTCAGTGAATGACACTGTCAGATAAAAATTTCGTATGATTGAATGCTTTTTTAGATGATCAAGAAATTCTTAGCTAATACTGTTTGCAAGTAACTACTGAAAGTTGATCTACTATCATGGTAATGATGACTTTTTAAAATACTTGTTTTTGTTGACTAAATCGGATGTTCCATATTTGCATTCCTCTGGTCTTGTACTCTTCCTATTTGGAACATAAATCTTTATTATATGCGAAATTTTTAATCTAGACGTTGAAAGTAAATGTCCGAAGTGACGAAGCAATCGACACGGTTCAATGCAGAGAAAAGCTTTAACTAAACACAGGCAATAAAAAAAAGTAGGAAATATTTTTTCCTCCTGAAAAGAAATGGAAAGCCTGATCAGCTCAACATGAAATTTAAAGATACCTTTCTTCAACTATAAATATAATAAAGCTCTAGAACATTTATTCAAAAGAGAAAGCAGATTCATCAAGGGTTTATAAGGCAAATAAACCTTCTTGTAAAACTTCAAATTTTACCCATTTGTGTAAATTGTACCAATATGCGCCTGCCAATCCTATCCAACAGTGTTCAAACTTCCGAAAAAGTGAATTTCTCAGCGGCAAAAGAAATTTCTATCTCATCATTCAAACACATTCCAAGCGAATACACCATATAAAGCAATTTTTCAAATTTCCATAAGCCGAGACCAAAAAAAGTAATTTCTATATTCATATCATCAGATCAGATAGATGCCTTATCTGTTACAGACGTTGGCTAACATGATACGCCAATTCTTCCGATCTTGTGCTGCGTGAAGAAAGTCTATTTTCGCATAACCTTGTTTTTCAATCCATAGATTCACGTTTTCTAGATATTTGATTCTAGGTCGGCCTTTATCTTTCTTTCCATTGATTTTCCCACTCAATACCAGATGTTCTATGCAACCTTTACGGATTATGTGGCCAAGGAATTTTAGTTGCCTATAACGGATGGTATTGATTAAAAGTCTTTTCGATTTCGTTCTTTTTAATATTGATTCGTTTGTTTCTCTAGCAGTCCAAGGTACATTAAGCATCCTTCTGAGAAACCACATTTCAGTAGCCTCTAAGCGTTTTTCCATTTCTTTACTGATTGTCCAACATTCGGAACCGTATAGCAGAATCGACCAAACGTAACATTTGAGTACTCTTGTTTTAGTGTCGATCGATAGGGTTCTATTTTTCAGAACTGGACTCATCTTTTGGAACGCTTGTTTAGAGAGAGCTATTCTCATTTTGATGTCTTCATCGCATCTACCATCTGAGGTTATGACGGATCCCAAATAATTGAAGCGATTTACTTGCTTGATTGATTCTCTATTTATGTAAACTTTGCATGTCGGTGTGATTTTATTCTTTGAAACACACATACATTCTGTTTTCTTGATGTTGAGTGATAGTCCCATTTTTATGCTTTCTTTTGAGACTATATCAATCATTTTCTGTAAGTCTTGTTCATTACTTGCCAATAGTACGGTGTCGTCTGCATATCTTATATTATTACAATTTTTACCTCCAATTTTTATTCCTTCAACATCCTCTAGATTTCTAAGTATCATTTCATTATATATGTTGAAAAGATCTGGAGATAGAACACAACCTTGTCTGACACCTCTCTTTATACTTGTATAGTCACTAGTATCGTTATTTATTTGTATGGCAGCTTTTTGATCCCAATAAAGATTTCGAATTATTCGTAGTTCCTTGCCATCGATGTCGAGTTTTTCCAAAATTTGGAATAGACTGTCGTGTTTGACTTTNATGATTTGATTGTAATTTATCGCACGAAAAAGTTTCGAAATATTGAGGAATACATTCAGACTAGCACATACTGAAAACGAAATCGATGTCTGTATCTGCGAATGTATTACAAAATTCTTAAGAAATATTATATACACTTTCCTAGTTTACGAGAACATAGTTTTGAGTACATTCATGATATTTAACACTGTTTTTCGACTCATAAAGGTCACTAAATGCATCTATTTTACTAAAGCAATGAATCATACGAAAACATCTACCTTTTTTTCATCGCTCTGCAATGTCGGTTTTGTTTCTCGATTTAGTTGCAACGTGCAATAGTATTTTAGTATCGTAAACGGTTTTTTTTGGTTTCTATTAAGGTTTTTTTAGTGCAACAAACAGGAAGAATTATTGCTCACAAAAACTTTTTCGTATCATATTCCTAATGCTTCAAATCGATACATACTTTAATATTTGATTTCTCTTAGGCTTGATTAAGATATAGAAAGCTGCTCAGGCTAGTATTTCTTTGTTTTGGATAAGAATATCTTCACAATTCATCGAACTTCCTCTTATGTAACTTGTAAGTAAGAACTCAAATATATGCAAACAATCACTCGCAACACGTTTACCCACTAATTACGTTTACTTCTCTCATGATTGAGTCAGTTGTCGAGAAAATTCCCTCTAATAATCCATGTTGACGAAACATTTTGTTTTTCTTGTGAAATTAAGTAACTTGGAATTTTCTTTTGCTCGCTGTTTTGTATTTGCCATTTTCGTTGTTCTTATTATTTTCTTATAGACGACAGCACGTAACAAATGACACAAAACAGTACTCAACTGACTGAAATATGGAACGAGTTATCTAATGCTATTGACCAAATGTTTCAAAATAGCCGCCTTAGTCAAAGCGCTTATTCGAGTATTAACAAGTCTGTTTTTATCTTTAAATGAACGTTTAAATGAAACTCACTTCGAATTCATATTTTAGGGGTGTGATGAATTATTTTAGCAGTTCTGAATATAACGACTCGTTATTGCGACCATCTTCAAACAAGACCACCACTAATAATAAACAAACGGAAGGTAGCGATGGAGCCGATACCGATGACCTTGAAATGAGTATCCCTGGTGGTCAAATATACTTTCGTCTAAAGAAAAAGTTCAAAGAAAGTCTTCAAAAGATAGCTGAGGTGAATATATATCTCAATAACTATACACGAACTAGTATCAAATATTTAATTAGCTGTTTAATTTCGATTGTTATCTGTAAATTAGAAGAAGCGAATTGTCACAAAATGAATATAATCGCAGTTTTTTTTTGTCTGGAAGTTTCTATATTTGATTTGCTACTATAGGAAAAGAATAATTTAAGCGATGAAGATTTTCTTGGATTTTATGCTAAAACTTGGCAGTACTATCAAACAATAAGTCGAATTATGAATCTTGTGTTCAATCATATGAATTCCCATTGGATTATTCGTCAACAGACACAGAATCGTAAAGATATTGTCGATGTTTATGCTGTAAGTTTACAAATTAGATTTTCTCTTTCAGAAACTATATGTTAAAACAATTTATTTAGATGGCCATGAAAATATGGCAAGATACATTTTATAAACAAAATAATCATTCATTGACACGGACTTGTCTTAATTTAATCAAAAAACATCGTGATAATCAAGGAGTTATGCCTAATTTAATTCGCCAAGTTGTTGACAGCTACAGTATACATATGCATACTATTGCGTGATTTCGAACGTTTCTTAATTTCATCATTCTAGTATCTGTTGACCTCACCGACGCTGATATAAATAATAAGAACAAGCCCATGACACTATCATCGCTTACGACATATAAAGAGTGGTTCGAAAAGCAATTTATTGAAGAAACACGAACATACTATTCTTTGGAATCAGATAATTACTTTAACGATAATGGTTTTAGCAGTTATATTCGAAAAGTAATATCAAGAGTGCTTTTTATTAATAATTATTTTAAAATAATTTTTATAGGCTAACAATCGTCTCAAAGAAGAAGAAGATCGTGTACAATCCTATTTACACCCATCAACATTGGAGATATTACTAAGAACAGTAGAAACACAACTGATTAAAAAGCGATTGGATGATTTTTATGGGCAAGCTGAGGGACTCATCAAACATGAAAAGATAGACGGTGATTTCCTGTTAAAGTATCCAGTTTTTTTCTTTTAGAATAAGAAATTCGAAACAAACGGCATCATCTTAATCTTAGCCTACTAAATGAACTAATACTATAGATCTTTGTTTTCTATACCAACTGTAGACTACACCCGTGAAAATATGCACCGTAAACGTAGTTCTCTCTGTTTGGATAACATGAGTTTCACACACTGACTTTTATCAATTTTCATTAGCTCATTTTGGTAAAACAAAAACGGACTAGTAGAATATTTTAATACTAATATGTTCCATATATTTGTTATTTTATTCTTTTTTTTACATGTAAGACATGTGACTTGAATGTTTATTTTTCATAGATTTAGAGCTTCTATTCAAATTAGTTCATCGAATAGAGAATGCTCATGCACCGATCCAGTTACTTTTCGAAAATCGTGTATATACCGTTGGCATCAATGCAGTGAATTGTACGAAAGATACTACAGTTAAAGTAAGTCAAAATTAAATTCTTTCTCATGATTTTTCATTGACTTTCTATTTCATTTGATCAGGATTCTAAAACTTATATTGAAGCAATTATTAAAGTTTATGAAAGATTTTTTATGATAGTCAATAAAGCATTTTATTGTGAATCCGGTTATATGGCGGCTTTCGATAGAGTAAAAAAACAGTTTTTATCCTTAGATATTTATATATTATATATTCTCGTTTTTCATAGGCTTGTAGTAAATTTATTAATAGCAATCTAAACACAGAACAAACTCAAAAAGCATCGAGATCAGCTGAATTATTAGCTCGGTACAGTGATTGGCTTTTACGAAAAGGGTTAGTTTGTATTTAATTTTATAGCACGTTAATTTTTTATTTCTCGCAGAAATAAACTTGATGGCGATGCTGTCAGTGAAAAAATCAATCAAATGATGGTATTATTTCACATTCTGACACCTTACGATTGATTTCTATTCATTTTTATTTTACAGTGTGTCTTTAATTACATACACGATAAAGATATTTTTCAAAAATTCTATGGACGATTTTTAGCAATGCGTTTAATCAAAGAACTAAGTGCATCATCTGACGATGAAGAATCTGTGATAACGAAATTAAAAGTAAATAAATAGTTCAATGTTATTCATCTGCAATTTTCACTTTTAGGAAATGTGTGGTTATGAATATGCATCAAAATTAGAACGAATGTTTAAAGATATTAGACTTGGTGCAGATTTAAATCAGAGCTATGTAACTCATTGTGAAAATGAAAAATTCTGTACAAAATGTATGATCTGTAGAACAATTAATGTTATATGTAGCTTATTTTTGTTTCAGTCCATTTTCATGTCACGGTATTAACATCGAATTGGTGGCCAGTTACCGTATCGTCAATGTTTAATATATCAAATGAAGTAATATTTTTCTGCATTTCTCTGATTTTATTTCATTTCATTTGTCACTTAGCTTCTGCCAAGATTGACTCATTTTAAAGACTTCTATATGAAAAGATATACTGGCCGTAAATTAAACATACTTTTTCAATACTCGAAAGGAGAAGTACAAATGTTATATACTAAACCAAAATACATCCTTCAAGTAAGAATGAATATACTCTCTGAAATAAATTCTACTTTCTCATGTAACAGGTATCATTCTATCAAATGAATATTTTACTTTTATTTAATGAATTCCCAACTATGACAGTTGAGAAAATGCTAGAGAAAACACAAATTGAAGCTAATATATTTATGCCAGCTCTTGTTAGTTTAATAAAAATGAAGATATTAAATTGTCAAGATATTGATCCTGATCAACTAAATGAAAATATTCAAGAAACCAACCTGCCTATGAACAATAATATTACAGTCAACGATGCTATGAAAAGGTTTCCTATTTATTTTAAGGTTTGAAAAAAAATAGATTTTGATTTTTTTTTAGTGATAAAATCAAAATTAATTTAATGAAAATGCAACAAGAAAATTCAGTGAATAAAATAGCTCCTAGTCCAGTTTATGAATCAGTTTTTGAGGAAAGAAAATTGACTATTCAAGTAAAAGAAATGCGCATCTTTTTTTCTACTACCTAACTTCATCCATTGTAGGCTGTCATTGTTTTCATAATGAAAAATCGAAAAGCATTAAAACATAATTTATTATTATCAGAAGTTATTGAAAGATTAACACGACTATTTAAACCAGATATTCCTGCAATCAAAGTATTATTTAAATTTTTAATTGAAACAAATAATATTCTTTAATATCTATTTTAGAAATGTATTGATTTATTGATTGAAAAACAATATATGGAACGAGATGATAAGGAAAGAGATTTGTATAAATATTTGGCTTAGATTGATCATATCGATACTATTACATCGTGTTTCATAAATGAGGACGATGCTTTTTACTAACTTTTTTTTCTACTTTGACCATTTCTATTTCGTATTTTATCTATCCATGAATTTTAGACTTATTCTTTTTATACAAGTTTTATCAATAAATTAAACGAAGATGAACTCATTCTCTTGTGATGGATAAATTCTAAAACAAAACAGTCAATACTACGTATATCATTATCTTAACGATTAATTTTCATTAAAGTAAAAGATTCCGTTTGAATATTAGTTTTTTCAATAATTATTTTGACTTTATTAGAACAACATTATGATAAATTGAGTATTTACATTCAACTCGTATTAATATCTATTTATAGATAGTTGTTTTTTTAATCTAAAAATTCTTGAAAAAATTAATTTCTTGCTGTTTTGATGATTCTCTAAATTTAGAAAGAATTCATTCAACAGACTTAATTTGCAGCAAATGTGTTGTTAGTCATGTTCAAAAAATGAAAATTTGAATCTATCTTGGATACAATAAATTTCATTACAAGTTTCTTTATGACAATAAGAACTATTGACACAGAATTAAAATAATTTCATACATGCTCTAGCTTGTTATCAAAAAGTTAACGGTTGTTTTTGAAAAAAAAATTACATTCATGAAATGAGAAAAGGCGATTCACCTTAGAAATCATGAGTTTTCTTCTTTATCTTATATCTTTTATTAATGATATGCATCAAATTAATTGCCCCACAAAGCTTCTTACAGAAATCCTTCTTTGTTTCCAGAAATTGTCAGGTCTGCCACTTTTCGACTCATTTCAAGTCAATTTATTGTTGATTTGTTTTATCCATGTTTGTTTTTCTCATTAATTTCAATGCTACGTACGACAACGATGCAACATGTGAAGGTGTGTTTTGCAATCTCAAAATGGATATTGAAAAACAAGAGGATCATTCTTCTAATGCATTATAAACTGCGCAATTTTAGAAGTTGTATTTAAAAACATCCTAAAATCAAAAGAATGGCGCAATTCAGGATTAAAAATATAATTGATATTATATACTCTTTATGTCTGTTAGCTATGTGGTAGGATGTTAGTGCTATAGAAATGAGCTCCCGATTCTTTTTTTTTGCTTGTAGACCGGTCTCCAAGGGGCCCCCGGATAGTAAGAAGTCTGTTTGGAAAACTTTTTTTTTTATGGGAAATAAATATGTATTCTATTCTCTACGTTATAATTCATACTGCAATGAGAATACTTTTCTTAGAACTATTATTTTCTACTAATGAATCAAGTATGCAGCTAAACAAATGGACTGCTTTTTTCGACGTTAGCATGCGTAAACAACCTTTTCCAAGCATCATTTCCCGTGTGCTTTTTTCAATTTAGCAAATCTGCAATTGCATGAAACAAACAAGCCTAGTTCTCATTGTCCAGTTATTGGTAGAATTGAGCGCGGAAAAGCTAGTTTCTATTAGTAAAATACGTAGGTACATCTTTCGATGCTATCACTGCTGATTTTGATGTGACCTGAGGGTGTGATGCTTTCTTTCCTCTTTTTTCTTCACACGCATTACATTTTCAGTTGCTGTGATCATCTCTCTATCGGACGCTCTCTTATATGAAAGCATACTGAATGTGATATGTTTTACATTCTGATGACATGAATTATCTTGATAAGTATGATTACTGAAAGCAGTGATAAGATATTTTCTCATTATCATAAGCCTTATACGTATGAATCGTCATTTATCTCAGCTATCTTTATTCCTACAACAAAAATGCCTGTACTAACGAATTACATACATTTATCTGAATCGTTTTACTACAGAATCATAACTTTTCTCCTGTTGCTTTACATAAGATATCTTGGATCTAGATTCGAATATTTCCTGAATGTATTTGCTCACAGACGGAACCAAAAGCTGAAATAGATATGGATCGATAGAACCTGGTGGGCTCTATAGAATGGTTATCCGTACAATGCGATAAAATACTTGGAACCCTTCCCAAAATTCAAATTCATTGCTAAAATTTGGTTTTCGTCGTAAAACTTGTCGCGATTCACTCAAAGAGGGACCAAAAGCTGAAAATGTCACAGCTAGGTAGAACTTGACAAGTTCTATCGAATGGCCATCTTTACAGTGACATTCAATAATTGGAAGTCACCATAAAACGCGAATTCAGTGCTAAAACCTGAGCTTTCCAGTAACAACTTCCGCGATTCGCTGAGAATGGGGACCAAAAGCTGAAATTTGGTTCGAATAAATAGAACGTGACGAGCTCTTTCAGATGGACACCTTTCCGGCTCGATTTGATTGTTGGATCCTATCTACAAGGGGAAATCCAGGTCTAACCCCAAGATTCCTCTAGCAAAAGTATTCCCAGGTTGACTGATCCGGTATCGGATCCGATAGGAACCTGCCCATGTTGCGAATACCGGATCATTTTTTGCGGTAAACCGCGGTATTTATCCGTTCTGCGGTAATGGGAGCCGGTAACCGGACCGGTAAAACCGCGGTAAACCGGCGTTTTTTTGTGCATGTTTATCACATGTAAAAGTAAAAAAAAGGACCTTCAAAATAGTTTAATTGATGATTTGGAAGACTTTTTCTGTCAAAAATTATAGACGAACCGGTTAACCGCTTTCTTTAGCGGTAATCGCGGTATTAATCAAAACCGACGGTTTACCGCGGTAAATACCGAATCATTTTTTGCAGTAAACCGCGGTTTTTTTTCCTTCCTGCGGTAATGGGAGCCGGTAACCGGATCGGTAAAACCGCGGTTAACCGCCGATTTTCATGCGGTTTTTATTACATGGGTGGAAATATCCTACAATCCGATACAATTCTATCGGATTCCGGGTCGAGGAATCGATGTCGGATCCTCAGTGCCGGAATCCTATGAACTTCCGATGACATTCAACGGTTTTTCGTTGGAATTCATAGGAATCCGACACTGAGGATCCGACATCGATCCCTCGACCCGGAATCCAACAATAATTCTGTAAGATCTGACAGGATCCGATAAAATCGTATTGGACTCCAGTCGGATCGGATGGGTTCCGATAGATGCCTACTGTCGAATTGCTCGACCTGGGTTGCTAGCTCTATTAGACTTTCGAAATTTCATCGATCCAATAAGTTATCAGATAATATATTGTGTGAGGAATTTTTTTTTCATTTTCAATTTATTTTATACGTGATTATTTATTAGTTTTATCGTTTTCGTAAAAGTTGGACTCCTTTGAACTGTTTGAGATGACAATACGATAACGACATCGTCGAAGTTTTGTCTCATTATTGTGTTGAAAGATAGGTATATAGCGATAAGTTTATGAACAGAAAAGGAAAAAGTTTCATTCACTTTTTCCTTCGGATCAATCACATAGAAGGAACGAGAGATAAAGCGATATTAGTACAGTATATACATCGATATCATATATTACTCAAAATCATTTCAAATAAAAAGAAAATTTATAGTCTGATTTATAGGAGCTGTCCAATTCGACTTTGAGTGCAAATGCAATTTCCCGGAAATCCTGTAATTCACAAGAAGAAGCAAAAGATAAAAGTTTATCCTATTTATCTATTTTTCAATTCCAACTTAGAAAACCATATAAGTGAGGCAAAAAAGGAAAAGTTTAAAATTTATCATTTTTATAAATTTTTCAATTCAAATTTAGACATCTCTCTTCGCGGCAGTCACAGTTGCAGGTTGCACCATCACTACGCACCAGTCCCTTCACGGCATCCGCAACTAAGTATACTCAAACCGATCGCAGCTGATCACCGTCATATCTCAATTGAGTATGTCACGGCCACAACTTAGTTCTCTTCAAAAGAGAACTGAAAATAAAAGTAGCAAACCTGAGATTGCCAGTAGCATTCATGCGAGTGCTAGTACCATTTCTAACATTGCTAGTAGCAGTACTAAGGTTGCCAGTAGCATAGGTAAAGTTATTTCCAGGAAAGCTGTGATAGTTTGAAGCGCTCCTGAGCCACTCAGGTGCATGCTTCAGTTTTTTAGGAATAGTAGTCCTCTATTTTTTAGAAGAGAATACTCAGTTTCTCGAGCTTCGCTAATGTATCTAGAAGGTCGCGCATGCGCTGCGGAACCACATATACGTCTCTAGGAACTGTAGTCATAGTTTCAGCAGTATGAGGCACGATTTATGGAGTTGATGAATAATCTTAGTCAGTTTAGATGTGATATATATATATATATTTGAATTATATAAATTGTAAACACGACATAATTCATCATCTGTTTTTGTTGTAACTATATAAGTGCTCGACTTTTTTATTTTCGAAGGAAAATTGTGTACTGAAGTTTTTTTTTATATTCGAATTGAAATTCAGCATCTTCTGCTGAATTCTGCGAAAAAAAGGAATTAAAAACTATTCAGTGCTCTTTTGCAACAGAATATTGTTCCTCATTATTCCTACTCAAATACGTTTCCAAGGCTTCATAGAAACAGCTATCATTTGTGGAAGACATCTTGAGTTGAGACGCGAATTTGTCCTTTCGGAGGGGATCCAAAAATGAAATTGAGTCGGAGAAAGGTGTCCCTTCAATAGAGCTCGTCAAGTTCTATCTATCTATATCTATTTCAGCTTTTGCTCCCCTCTCTGGGCGAAACGTGACAAGTTTTACCAAAAATGTCTGCTTTTTTCCTTGTTTTTTTTGGCAATATTTTGGATTTTTCCCAGTTAGGAATGCCGTTGAAGAAAAAATGAACGGTGCATTCGATGGCGCTCGTCGAGTTCTACCGTGGTCTCTCTAATTTGGGTTTTGACCCTCTCTATGAGCGAATACATTCAGGAAATATTCGAATCCAGACCCAAGATATCCTACTTGACCAAACATAACTTCATAAGAGCATATATAGACATTTCAC
This sequence comes from Rotaria magnacalcarata, assembly GCA_900239745.1. Lineage (NCBI taxonomy): Eukaryota > Metazoa > Rotifera > Eurotatoria > Philodinida > Philodinidae > Rotaria > Rotaria magnacalcarata. The sequence continues at coordinate 25,416 of OENM01000578.1, forward strand.
AAGATTTCAGGTTCCTCAAATTAGAAAGAGACAGTAGAAATTTTCTCATGCTTTTGTCAACGTATTTAGCTGGTGACTGAGTGTACAAAACTATGATTAGGAAGAAATAAAAATCTTAGATATTCTATCCATTATGGACGATTCCAATAATAACTGTAATATTCATCATTTTTTTTCAATTGAGAATCAGATACGACAAATAATAGTATAGATGTATGTAGATTATTTTTTCGAAAAAATGATATAGTGGCCATGCTTATACAATGACTATCTACATTAGTCTATGTAGAATCACTCAGATACAAGGCCGTAGTTGATTGTTCCTAGATAAAGAATAGTCAATGAGCACGGATGATATGAATGACGTATTTTAGAGCAAAAAAAGATTAAGTCTATCGATTGCAGTACATATTGGATATTGAGTTAAGCAAAAGAAAAACTCATGATCATCGGATTTATTATAGGCAGTGCCCTAAACTCACTGACCAGAAGCCTATTTAATTCTTTTAAATATGTTTACAGTAAGACTTGAATAGCCTACAGTATAACGACGTTTTCGAAATGTTCATAAGGAATAAGATAAAAATCTTTCTCACTTCTTTGAATATTTGAAAACATCATGTAGCAGGTACCAACTCGTAGTTTTAACAACTCAACAGTAATTCAATAAATGAGCAATGACTTAGTAATGAGAAAAAAGTATGCTTCCATTGAATTTAAAGTTTATTAATTCTATCATCAATGAATAATCAAGACAAATATTTATAGCTATTTTTCAACAACAGAAAACTAGTATTTTTTGGCGCTATTTACATAAAAATTCGTTTAGTTATAATTCTACGTCGGCCAGCTTTTGTTTTCGACTCTTAAATATTAGTTAAAAGTGAAGTGATCCAAAATATTTCTTGTTCTTATAATTCTCTCAATTATATTTACTAAAACTCGAACAAAGGGTAGACATTAAGATTATATTGTTTTCTCGATAAAAAGTAATAATTTTTGATCTACTTATACATTTCATGCTCAAACTCAACATTTCACACAACAAAAATATCTTTCTTCTAGTCAAGTCACGTTCTCAAGGTAATATAAGAAATCTAAGTAACGAGCATTAATCGCATCTTCAAATAATTCCATTAGCAAGTCAACAAAGCATCTCCATTCTATTTCGTAGAAAAGAAAACAGTGACACTTCTATCTAAACTGCCGACCGTTGATTCTTCGTTATATTGATAGTCTCCGTCCAGTTTATATAAAATGTCATCGACGAACCTAAACAATACAGATTTATCTCAGCTTTTCGAAACTACTACAACAAGACTTGGCAAATTTATTCTGTTTGTCACCCTTGAACCTCCTGCTCTGTTGTGCAATTTATTTCTTGTATATCATCTTGTTGCTGATCGAACTCTTCGTCGTGCACTCCACACTCACGTTGTACTGGTTCTACTCATCGTGAGCTTACTAACAAACGCTGTTGAAGTTCCTCGAGTTCTAGCGTTTCTCCATCAAGTTCTCGTCTTGCCAGCAACTGTTATCAATTGTCTCATCTGGCAATGGTGTGATTTTTCTCTTTGTAGTCTGAACAATATGCTCATGTGGTGGATGTCAATTGAAAGGTATTTGCTAGTGTTTCACTCACGTATTTTCAATACATCCAAGTATCGTTGGCTTCTGCATTATTTACCACTTACCGCACTAGTAATCTACATTACTGGTTTCTATGTCATCGTGATTTTTCTATATCCATGTGAGCCACAACCGAATTATTTGGCAGTTCTTTGTGGTCTACCATGTTTCTCTCTTGAGGTAGCGATTTCAATATTTGATCTTATTGCTCACAATTTAGCTCCTTTAATCTTCAATGTTTTTCTCAGTATCGCTATTATCATTCGAGTAGTGTACATGAAAAAATTTCAGATTCATCAACCTATTCACTGGAAGAAATATCGCAAGATGATATTGCAACTGTTGATTTTATCGTTTCTCTATTCGATGACAGTGGCACCCTATGCTCTCATTCCTTTCGTTGGTTTATTCGGTGGTTTACCTACGGTTGCAGCGTACATGCAAACAGTATACTTCTATTATCTTTTCTGGTTATTGATGTTACTTTTACCTCTTGTATGCATTGTATCTATCAATGAAGTAAAAGTTAAAATCACGAAACCATTTACAAGGCTCATCGGACGAGGTAATACAGTGACTCCTTTGACGATGACTTTGATTCATAATCAAACACTACAGTTAGCTCGTACTGTATACCATACAAAATCAATTGCAAATAATAACATGTAATATTTGTAATAAATATTGTCATTTCTTTATTAGTGAATTGATGTCCATGTTTTGTATATTGTCAAGGATTCCAATAAAAAACAAGTATTTGAAAAACTGATATCAATTCGACAGAATTATGTCAAAAATGTTAGACTGTTAGGGATCTCTCATCGAGACACGCTTGTATGCATGCTTGTAGTACACTAAGAAACGCTTTTCTGAAATCGGTCAATTTTTAGTGTTACTAAAAATTGTTTGATTGATCGTTCGTTTTCCAATTTCCTATTGAGTGAATGATTGAAACAGATTGAATTTCTAGAATACAAAAACAAATCTATTCCATTAATGTTTTTATCGAATTCTATACTTTTAAAGTATAGATATATGGATACAGTGATTTCAAAGGATAGGACATTGAAACTTACGGACTGCTGTGGAGAAACAATGTCTAGAATAAGGTAAATCTTTTGACAACGCATAATACATGTAGCTCAATGTTTATTATTGCTAAATACTAGTTGACGAATTGTAAAAGAATTCGTTTCCCATCGTTTCTCTGCACTGTGTGGATCATGGCAGAAAAAAGAGGAACTCCTAGAATAGAAGCTCGAAATGTTCTATGTATTAGTATTGTACTCTAAAGTTTGTAAAACACGACCTGAACGGAGTGTTGAACTGTTTAGGGTAGAAATTTTGCAGNCCCCCCCCCCCCCCCCCCCCCTCTCACGAACCGTTACCGACATTATTCATCATAGACCATGACAGACGGTCTTTGGAAATAACCACCGATCGTGATATGCGCTTTAATTAATTGACTAATTAGTAGCATATGAGTTGAGTGTCCATCACAGATTGTTACACAAGATCTTCAGAGACCATCGCACAGCGTGACAGACAATCTTGAGACTTGGTACAACCCATCAGATACGCTGTTCTAGCCTAGTGCAGATCATCACTGATACCGGCAAACGAGCTGTCTCACCAAATCTACAAAGAACTCCCTTGAATACACCATATCCATGTGATTTCCTACAGTGATTATGTCGTGTTTCACATTTTTAATCCCAGAGGGATTGCGCTAGCAGCTATTTTTATTTGTATCGAATTTTCATCTCAAAACGGTTTGAACCTAATAGGTTAAAATTAAATATAGACAATAAAAAATTGAACTAGCGAAGAAAGAAAGCAAGCAAGCAACTAAAGATCTAAGGTTTTCAGCATACCGTCAGATAAAATCCAGGAATCTGTTGTTGTTCATAATCTGAGAAAGGAAATAAATTTGAAATCAATAATTTCGTATTACTCGAAAAAAAATTCAGTTCACTGATAATATTCCTTTAATTCTGATGCTGATATGTCTCTTGCACAGAAGTTTTTGAGCTCTAATATGAGACACAATCGCATTAAGTATTGCACTCTAAAAAAATAGGTATTCTACCAAACTTAAAAAAGATTTTCCCCCAGGCACAATGGAAGATCCTTTTTAGGTTCGGTAACACATCCTGGTTTCGGTGCAAGGCATTTCGCAATAGGATAAAAAAAGTTTCGTATCAACGATTTCGGACTAAACCCAAGCAGACGAAAATTCGGAAAACCGCATTTAAACACTCAGTCGGGAACTGTGATTGCAATTCATTAGCGCTCATTATAATGACGCATGATGTGTGTTATTTGTGCAAAATTTTCATTTCAAAGTGTGAAATCGGCCGAAAACTTCAGTTTTGAGTGCCAAAACGAACTGTTCCTGAAATACAAGAATAACAGCGCGTTTTAACACTGCAAGCTGAAATTTTCGACAGTTTTCAAACTCTGAAATGGAGATTTTATACAAAGGAGTGTGGGTGTAGATGTGATAAGAAGGCGAACACTCACACTCACACCCTGATAATATGAAGTTAAACGATGCGTCGAACACATTCTCTTCCTTTTCGCATCCTCACTTATCTTTTCATGTTTTCTGATTTAAACTACAATTTAAATCGAATTTAGCTACTTATTAATTATGGATTATATATTTATTTTTTTTGAAAGTGTCGAAAAATATATTTCCTTTACTCTATAACTACCTAATCCACTATTTCGTCGACAACAGCGGGCAGATTTCCAACAAAGGAAATTTCCTCGCTAAATATGCATATTTCAGAAACTACAGGGATGAAAAATTCAAGTTTTAGAAAATATCAGAAACTTCCGTAATAACCGCAATATTATTTACCATTAGTCAAAACAAAAATAAAGTAATTTCCTGGAAATTACGGAAATTCCTATAATTTCTATATTAATATTCTACAAGTTTAAGAAAAAATATGTAAACAGATTTAAAGACCCTAACCTCAAGAATGAGAAGAATTTCTAGGAATTTCCGTATTTATTCTTAAACCTATACAATATCAACGTAGAAATTATAGAAATTTTCGTAATTACCGTAATTCCCAGATAATGGCGGAAAGTACTCGACAATCTACTCTGTATTTTGGTTCTAATTTGCTTTCATTTTATTAGTTATTTCCAAAATTAACGGAAAATTTCTTTTTGTATGTGAAACTGATTTCAGAAATTCCCAGGATATTTTCTTGGATTGCATTTGCAATTATGGTATTTTCTGATAATTTTGTTTTGAACGTAATGGGAATTACGGACGTTTCAAGGAAATTTCTGTTGACACTCGTGTGTGTCTTTTAATAGTGTGACAGATATTTGTTATTTTCAGAAATTTACTTTTTCGGAAATCTGAACATACCTCTATGATATGTGCGAAACCATCCATCACCCCTACGAAACTGAACTTTCCAGAAAAATATACGAAACCTTAAGATTAATAATATGAGGACAAAAACTTTAGTACGAACAATTCTAAACCTTTTGACCTTGCACAAAACCTGTGGTTGTTTAGTATACAAGGAACTTAATCTTCAACTTCAAATTGGAACCTTCCGCCGCTAAGTTGATTTATTATACGAAACTTCACTTAATTTAAAAAGACTATTATTAGTCTAGTACGTCAACTTCGACAGTAGTGTCAAACTTGAAACTTGAATTCAGTTGAAAATAGAAAATTTCAACTTTCAACTTTCAATTCACAGCGATATATGTGTGAGTCACGATTCTTCAGAATGCTATTGGTTTAAAAGTTGCAAATGAAATTTTCAATTTTCAATTGAATTCAGGTTTCAAGTTTGACATATATGAACTTCGAAGCCATGAGCCAATTTGCGGAATTAACAAAAAGTTCCGCTGCAAAATTTAAAAACCCTGTTAATTCTTCTGAACTTGAAAAAGTTCTGTATAATTATTACGAAACGTTTTCCACTTGTCCGAACCTGAAATCGTTTAGTGCAAATGTGCAGAACCACTAAAGTTCAGCAAGAAACCTATTTTTTAGAGTGTAGTCATGGCTTTATTTTTCATGATACACACCCCACACCCTACACTACGGTACCAGTAGACAATCGAAGATCAAAAACAATTTCTTGCTTATCGTTCAGGAGTTTTCATCTTTTATTTTCTGATTCACCAAAATCTCATACCGTTGTTCATAGAATAATTAAAACAGAAATGCTATCTTATGCACTAACTAATATATCTTCATTTCAATCACATGCATACAGATTTTATTATTTGAGCTACATAAAGTCACAATACATAGAATCCTTCCTAATCTTCCAAATGAATACTCAAAGGTATTATAATTGCAGTAGCCTGTCTACCATATACATCGAGAATACATCCGATTCCTCCAATTCCGCTTGTCACTACAAACACAATCCATGAATTTCTGGAACTGCTACCCACGACTTCCAAGCAATTCCAGGAATTCGGTACGATTCCGGAATTCAGCGATCACCATCATATTCCTCCTTATTACGCACGAGACTACACTATCTCACAGTCAGTTCACGGATGTCCACACCCACACCCGCAATATACCAGAAGAAAATTTTGAAGCTAATTAACTAGATCTCGACAACGTCAAAGACATCATGGAAACGGTTATGGTCGCACTGAAACATGTTTTTTTTCAAACAGCGAGGGAAAAGCAGCTAAAGTAAACATGGAAATGATCAATATTTTTTCATATCACTGACTATTGTTGTTTAGTTTTCATTATATAATTCATGAGTTCTATTGTATTGATATTAATTTTAAGATAAGAGAAGTAGAAAAAATAACTTTTGTATTTCTCAATATGTAACTTACCATTTTTTGCCGTACCGATTTCAATCTAAAAGTAACTAAAACAAAATACATGTTTCTAAATTGTAGATATAACCAACCGTTTGCTTTAGATGACAGTGAACGTATAGTAGTGAAGGGAATATTGATATTTTTTCTACATGTAACTTATGACTTCTGTCATATTAATTACAACTTCAAGAGTGCACAAAAATATGAAATAATTATTTCTATTTTACATACGTATGTACTGTAACATTTCCGCCATGCACTACAAATTTTAAATCAATACTATTCTTTAGAAAATCAACTTATAAAAGGCTATGGAATATTGAAAGTTTGAAAAAACTAACTTTCTATTCATTATATACAATTTATCATTTTATGTCGCATCAGTTTCAATCTAGAAATAATCGAAACAAAGTATTCATTTCTAATTGAAAATGTAACCAATCGCTTGCATTTATTGAACGTTAAACTGTAACCATAGAAGGGAATATTGATGTTTTTGTTTAAATATATATAAAACTTATCATCTCTTGTATTAATTGGAACCTCAAATGCATGAAAAAAATGAATTTTCTATTCATTATATGTAACTTGATATTTTCATTACATTGATATAAATTTAAACGTAAAAGAAATATTGATTTTTCTATCTTCTATATTTACTGACTTTCATTAGATCTTATCAATATGAGTCTTAATAAACAAAAAAAGATAAGTGTATCTTCATTAAGCTAATATGAGTCCCTCACAAAAACAAATTTAGTACAAAGTCTATAGAAAATGAATCAATAGAGCACTAGTATAATTAGTGATGCCTAAGTGTTTTTTAGAACAGTGACAAAAATACATTCTCTCCACGAATCGTACGGTCGATAGTAGAGACAGTAAAACCTAATCTAGTAATACCGAATAAAAAGCGAATGTAAATTTATCAATCTGAATTTGCAGATTATGTGGTTGATCTTTGATTTATATTCGACTAAACAATACTATTAAGATAGTCAGAAAAAAGACAATCTATAAATCCATGTGAATGAATCCGGCATCAAATCCGATCGACTCCTATATAAGATTCCATCAGTCGGCAGAATCTTGTTTGATTCCGAGTATTTCACAGAATGAATATTTTTTTCACAGTCACTTTTAATTTTCATGACGAATTACCGTAACAACGCTGGAGATGTTTTTACAGATTACCAATTAAAATAACGTGAATTAATTTATGGGATAGCTCTTTTTCGCTTGTTTTCACATCTAGTCATATATCAAACAATATAGCTTTTTTAAATGTTGTAAAAGTTGAAAATTGAACACATTATAGGTCTCTGTTTTTCACTATGAGTATCGTATCTATCTAAGACGCATTGAAACAAAAAAAAGAAGATTAGATCAGTATGATCGAAAGTTGCACTGGTAATAATTGTGCTATATAGTGTATGAATCTTGCTCATGTGGTTTCACCGAACAATAATGACGACAATTTACAACAACGCCAGAAAGAGTAAAAAACACACTTCCACACAAGCAAAGTCCAGCTGGCCGATTATTTCCGAATGGACTATCGGTGTAGTACTGTGGCAGAAAAAAAGTAGTACCAACCATGAAGAATGCACCTCCCAGACCGGAGAATATATCCATTAGCAAGCATGAAGTATCGTTGAATAAATTCACAAAATGAAATAGATGATCACGTCGATCAGTTAGACTTGTACAACCTGCTCGATAGACTTTCCAGCTTTGAGCTGCAACCACAACACTCGAGGCTAATATAACCAAACAGAGGCCTGTGACAACATAATTCTCGAAACCCGGTATAAATAGAATCGAGCCAGCAAGATAAAGCACAGATCCACATGCCGAAAGAAAAAAATTAAATCCAATTTCAGCTCTTGTTATGTGGCCAAGAATCGTTCCTTGTTCATAACGAAAAAGATCAGCATTCTCTTTTTCGTAAACTTCTTCATATTTTTTGTAACAAAAACAGCCGAGCCTGGAATACCACCAATCTACCAGATCGGCGAGAAGAAAACAAAACGAGCCAATAGTATAAAGCCAACCTGCTGCTGCAGCCGCACTTGGACCTGCTTGCCGTAGTCGATCCAAGAACATGGTAGATGCACCAACGAAACATAGGGATGCTATTAAGTAGTTTATGCCATGAAAGAGTCGCCATAGAAGAGAACGAGGCCTATCGAACACACTTTCTTGTGTTACAGAGACTGGCTCGGTCACCTTATTTATGCTTATGGGCATAGATCCGTCGGCGTAATTGTGTAAATGATTTTCAATTATTTTTGATGAGACCTCAGCGTGTGTAGTCATAGGTATGCATTGAAGTTTGATCACTGAAATCTAAAAACATAATAAATCGTTAATTCATCGGTCACTATCGAAACCGTGCGGTTCTAAACCAGTGAGAGCAATGGTTACTAGTAGAATTTCTGGTATATAATTATACACAAAAATTATTTGAATGAATCTGACTCAAGATTCTGCAATTTCATGAAAAATTTGATAGTAAACTCTAAAAAAAATCGGTACTCTACCGAACCTTAATAGTTCCGCATTTCTCCACCGAACGATTGTAAGTTCAGCAGATTTCATCAGGTTTCTCTATTTTGCCCCTGAACTCTTCGAAGACTCCGTAAAGTGGTTTGTGGTTTCGTACGTCATGTACCAATTCTCTGATATTTTTGTGAAATAGCAGAAGGTTGCGCCATATACTCACGGAACAACTGTTGGTTTCGTGGACGATCCGAAGGTTTCGTATTATTTGTGCGGAACTTATCGACACGTTCTGGTTGACTTTAAGGCTTCGAAATATGTCGACGGAACCATTGATGGTTCCCTAAACTGTCAAAAGATTTGGAATGTTTTCTGCAAAACGATTGCTGGTATCGTAGAATACTCGAGGGTTTCAAATTTTTTGAACTGAACGGCTCCCACTTTATTATCCATGTCAAAGTTTCGTAGACTCTCTCGAGGTTTGGAATCTTTTCCACAAACCGGCTGATAGCTTTGTTCACGATCCAAAGCTTGGTATTATTTGTACGGAACTTTTTCACACTTTCTAGTGTGCTTTAAGGTTTTATAAAATACCGACCAAACCAGCGTTCGTTTCGTAGACTACCTCAAGGTTTCATAGTTTTTGCACTTAAATTTTCACTGGTTTATCATCTATGACAAATTTTCTACAGCTTATCGGGGTTCCGGAGTTCAAATCCGTTATCAGTTTTTTTTTATCCGTGCTTTCATGACTGAGAAAATCCGCCGATCAGGAGTCCAAAATTTACAAGGTAGACTTTTCATTTCAACTCTGCCGTCAATTCTGGGGTAAGTTTGATGTGATGAAAGTGAATAATTTTTTTCTTTGCTATAGATTCGTTCCTATAGAAGGTTTCAGGTAAATTTGATTTCATACAATAACAGAAATTTGTTTGGTTTAATTGTAGAAGGCCACAAAAAGAGGCAATTTCAGATCAGTTTGATCGTATATAATTTAATATATTTGATTTGTTTTCTGTTCTAGGTTGATGCTTATACGCAGTTTTAGGTAAATTCTCTCTTAGCAAATCAAAGAACTATTCGTCTTTGTAATTCTAGGTTAATATAGAGAGGGAGTTTTAGGTAAGTCTGATTTTATGTAATAATAAATTTTCGCTAATTTGTTTATTATAGATTGTTCCAAGTATAAGAATAGTGATGTAAGTTTGATCTTATAAAATGATTATATTTATTCGTTTCTGTATTTTAGGTTGTTTCAATTATGGAAATCACGGGTGGAGTTGACTTTAACCGTCTGGTGCCGTCCGCGTGTATGCATACTATTCTAGTGTTTCTGAAAACCCAAGTATGCCATGAATCAGATAAACCATAAGTGGAATGAAACAGTCTATAGAATGATTTTCCTTGAATGCAGAAAACTACTCTATTAACTATTTCATCTTACTTTTGATTCATTTGATGTATACCATACTCGGGTTTTGAGAGATACTCGAATAGTGTGCATACCGTGGGCGACAGCACAGGGTTAAATTAAATTTTTGATTGGAGAGACAATTTGGAAGAAGGTTTAGTGCATATAGTTTTGTACGGAACCTTTGTCGGGTACGAAACCTTTTTTTTGAATGATTTTTAAAAGGTTCTGTACAAAACCATTGCTATAAAACCCTTTTTCTGAATTATCGTGAAGGGGGTTGGTACGAAACCTCACTTTTTACAAAACCAAAAAAGGATCTTACTGTGTGCCTGGATAAGATCCTTTTTAGGTTCGGGAAAAAACCTTTTTTTTTAGAGTGTACTATTCAAAGGCAGTGCTTTCTCAAATACTTTATGAAAAAGAGTCAGCCATTAATGAATACGATAAATTCATTTATGTGCGAGTTTCCATCATCAATAGTAGCAATAATAGAACAGTTCAAAATTGAATCAAGAATCTTGATTCAAGATAAGTTAATAGTCTCTTAGAAAGTTCGCGGATGTTCAGTAGTTGGGATGTAGTTTACTATTTTTATACTCACTAATCTTCGGTATATATGCTTCTCATGAATCGTGAGGCTCGGGGGTAATACGGTCATAAAATATTGACTTATGTTATCAACCAATCAAATATAATAACAAATAACGCTCGTTCATTCGACTCCCTTGAACCTCGAGTGAGTTTTTGACTCCATTAGTACGTTACATTGACTTACAGCCCTGAGCAATACTAGTTTTCAATATCAGAAACGTTGGGTGCGATTTATTATATCAGTATGTGAGTCTATGTCAGCGTATAAGAGTAATTAAATATTGATGCCATTTTCGTTGTCATGAACTCGTCTTATCTTGCTGTTCTTCAAACATTAAAAGTTAACTAAAATTTATATATTTCAATCTTCGCTGTAAAAAATAAGGGTTTATGAATTTGCAACGGGACACAAACTCTTTTTCCACATCTTAAACCGAAAAAACGTTTATTATCTTCGTCATATACGGAAAAAATGGTTTGTGTCCCATTGCACATTCATAAATTCTTTTTTGTTTATACCCTATCAAAAACGCTTTTACAGTATACATCATCCATACTAATGCAATAGTACATACATGAATAAATATCTACATTCTACGAATCTCAATAATAATTAGTTTTATATTATATTATTCAATCAATACTGTTTGTGGATGTTCTATTCCTACCAATAAGTTGTCATCACAGCTCATTTTAAAAGGTTTTCGTTTTTCGATGATTTCATATCATTCGGAAAAATAAATGATAAGTTTCGTTCCAGAATAGAATCCATGAGACGATTATTAGTTATCCACAACAGTGTTGTGATCGTTGACCTATGATGCATCACGAATGCAACATTAAATTTCTGAATAATATGAAATTATCTAAAAATCGAAGGAAGTCTAAAACAGTATTATCTAATTAAAATTTATTTGAATATCACTTCAAAACAGAAGCTTACTTTAATGTAGATCGCTTCCTGGAAAAAATGGAAATACACTGCTTGTATTAGCAACTATTTGTACGTCGATGCACCTCAATGTGGCTGCTACCATTTAGCCAAATCACTAATCAAAATGCGCTTTAGCAACATAGGATTCGTACCAAATTGTAAGAAGACACCAACTATTTTCTGTCAACCTATATTAATTACTATACACGGTAAAAAATAAGAGTAGTATAATTAAACCCTTCAATGGTTTCTGAAAGCGCAATTTATAATAAACTATTCAAGAATTTATTATTCTACTCTTATTTTTACAGTGTATTATATGCAGACACGCGAATACACAAGTGCATGTTAACATACATTGACAATCACAAATTCACTTTAATTCGTACGATCCTCCCTTCAGTTGAGGAAATAAAACATTTCATTCAGTTTCTTCAACTCGTAGCTAGATTTAGACGTGAAAGATTTGTAAGTCGATAGGAGTTAAGAGCCTTTTCAATAGATACTACTACGAATTTTTGGCAGTAGATTTCTCTTAAACATATTGTTAATGAAGGTTTAATTGAATATTGATAAACGTATAAAAAGGAACTGCGAAACCTTTACAGCATATCCAGGTAGATGGTTTTGACAGTAGAATATGATCAGATTTCAAGACTAAGGATCCCAATGTCATTCCACAAAAAGTATTCCGATAGGAATTCTTCTACCTTATAGAATTTCACGTCAAATTCGATCAAAGTCTTGTCGGTTCCAATTAGCGAAACGATTCTCCTGAATTCAATAAATTTCTTGCAAGATTATCATTTCATTATTCAACTAGAGTCCATATCAACTACAGAGATGCATAGTAATCGTTGATTTATTGTAGGAAGATATTCAGCTCATATCAAAGATAATCGTGAGTTTATTATTCTAAATAGTTGTTCCTCCATCTTAGCAGCTGCAAATTATCAGCGTACTTCAATGTTATAGGTCTTGCCTATTGGCATGGAGTTTTTAAGTGCTAGTCAATCATAAAGATTAAATAGAAATGAATACCTCGATGTCAAATGGTTCCATCTTTTTTCTTTCTTGTTGCCGTAAATATTCAAGTATGTTCTTTTTTGGCACCATACACAAAGAACTCTTACCAGAATACATGGCAAATATAATTAAAACGATGACGCTTACTGTTTTTTGTTGCTTAAGGTCACCGGTGCATTTATTAGCGCTTTCTACAAGAGATTGAGGAACAGAATAAAACTTTATATATATATATATATCATTTCACACAGTCAACAAGGACCCTTATTCTTAGCAGCAGGAAAATATCGAATGAAATTGAAATGACTCTGTAAGGGCCTCATTTTGAAATTTTTGCTTACAGGAAAGACTTGAATAGTTTTGCTTTAGAGACTAAAGTTGAAATCATACGTTAAGAGATGTGTAATATCACTACAAGGTAATTTTTAACGAATATTCGAGATGAAAGCGGAGATCAACAATCAAATAAGTGGATCAATATGTTGAAAAATCTTAGTCGTTTCGAGAAAACCTAGTTCATTACGTATATTTGCAGCAATGCCAAAGATCGAAAAAATGTGCACTTTACAAAAAGTCCCATGACTATATGTGGGACCTTACATATCTCATGAAATATCACATACGTATATATATATATATATATAAGTAGCAGAAAGAAAGGTAAAACATGGATAAGATACAAGCGGATCTTTCCTTTTCTCCAGCAGACTTTTCTGTTTTCTAAAGGACTTTTCCTTTCACTTCAACTGATTCATCCATATACGTATAAGAGATTTCCGAAGAAATACAAACCAAAAGGATGAATGATATATATATATATATATATATATGATGAGTAAAAATAGACTTGTTCATTTTGGCGAACTTTTCATTTCGATGTTTTTTTCTCTGCGCATGATTTTATTCTTAGATGTGAATAGAGCATAAGTTTGAAAGAACTTGAGCTAAGAGAACAAATGTGTTATATATATATCTTTGTACGTGCCCTTCCAAGGGGCATTTTCTTTATAACATCGCAGTTCATCAATAGATCAATCAAAACATCTTTGGATGATTTCATACGATAGAGTAATGAGGTGTCGAGAAGATACCACTTGAAAAAGTAAATTTTCTTCCAGTATTCATCAATAGAAAAACGTTTCAAAATAAAAAATTGATATTTAAAAAGTTATCAGCTTTAAAAGATGCATTGTTTCCTCTGACAATTACTTAGATTTGTGTTTACTCGTTTTTTATGATCGACCAGATCATTTGAGTCGACGAAAATAAAAAAATATTATGTATGCACTATTATTGCGTGTTTTATTCAAATTTTCAAAATGTCCCTTGGGAGGGACATTCGGCTTTTAAGGGTAAAAGACTAGTGTTTATCCAACTTGGGACGAAGACCAGGTCTCCTTTGAGCTGGGTAGTTTTTCTTTTTTTATTTCAAAGTTTTATCTTATCAAGTTATTTTTCAACATTTCGACTAATATATCTTTTCGTAGTTTTCCTTTTTCAACATTTTGCATACATCAATAGAACCCTAGTTAGAAAAATATTTTTCTCTTTTTTTTTCGTCTCAACATCAAAACACAGAAAGAGAAAAACAACAATACCTAAAAATAAAAGTAGTAGCAACTATGAAAACCTATGTACAATCAATATTTTACGGTTTTTCTTTGAGCACACATAGAATAATAACTAACCTCTAATTCATTTTCATTAACTACTTTAACACAATGCATCTTTTGTGTTTCCGGGACAGATTTTGCTGTTTTAAAAAGATTTTCCAGTTTAATTTTCGATTTCTGAATTTCGTCAATTTTTATTTCAATAACAATTATTTTATCAGTTTTCTTTCTTGCAAGCTTAATAAAATCTTCAACTGACCGACACCCATCCCCCGCTAATATAGCTGACCAAACAAGACGTTTTACAACACCTCCAATACCATCGACTACACCTTTGCCATAAGAAGTTGCAAAAAAATGCCAACTCAAATCAATGTTTCTCTCGTTTGCAATTCTCGTTAAATTTCGAAAATGATAGCGCTGCTTGAATTGAGAAGCAACACTATCAGAAAAACAATTTATTTCTGTAACATTTGGAAGAACTGATTCAACATGATTTAAAATAATATCCAAAGCAGAATTCACAACAAATTTATCATGTGTTACATCCGATGATGGTAACGCAAAAGGAAAATTTTCCGTTTTCGACCAAACAAAAGCAGTAAATATGCTCAATGATTTTAAATTCCAATGAGCTTGTTGAATCTCGTCCTGTTCTTTCATACTAAAGTTCTCCGCAAAATCAACTTGTAATACAACTTTTTCATCCGTAACTTCAGTTTTTAATTTTTCGAAATACCTTGATTGCTCTCGTTTGATATATACGTGAAACAAAAAACATTCAACTTTCGATTTTAACAAAAGAACTGCTTCATCAACAGTTCCTGAAAACTCTTTTTCCTGCACGACCACATTCATTCATTCATTTGTGACCAAGCTATTTTAGCACTACCATTTGAAACTTGTTCCTCAACCTTATCAGAAAAGAAATTTTCACAAATTACACAACAACCAACTATACAATCTTCGTTATTAGTACTACAAACCAAAATATCAGTAAATGTTTCTAAAGACGAACAATAATTTCCACCAACATACTTATCAAGAGATTTCAAAAGCAAACAAATATTTTCATGATACAAACATAAACAATTTCTATGCGCTAATGCAGCTTTTGGAATAACAAATACTGGTCTGAATTCAGCAAATGATGAACGACTTAAATTAACATTTTTATTCTCCTCTTTAAACAGTTCATAATTTTCACGTAAACTATTAAGCAAAATTCGTTTTTGATAAGTTATTTTGCTTCCATCATCCTCTTTAGTAATAACTACATCTCTTTTCCCTGGCAGTTGATATGAAATATTATTTCGTACATAAAAATTATGAACATCATCTTTTAGCTTATCAGCAAGTTTAAGTGAAGTACGTTGATGTTTAGATTTAGAGAGCAAGCAAAACTTTTGAGCAAGATGTTGATCAATAACGTTTTCTTGTTATCCCATTCAGGCAATGACGAATTTACTTTTTTCAATGTTTTACTAAATGATTGATGAGTTTTAAACGTACGCACAGAAGGAATATTAATGAGACGTTTTCTTTTGTTTTCTCGACATTTTTGTTGACGAATTTTTGCTTGTAAACGAAATTTAGCTAAATCTACCTCTGTTAATTTTGTTCTTATTGAATTATTACGAGCACGAACTTTTGCTTTCGCTGCATCATATTTTACCTTATCTTCTTTAATTTTGTCTTGATACTTTTTCATTCTTTCAGCATTAGTTTTCGCCACAGGAAAATCACAATAAAAAATTCACTAACCTTGATGAAATAAATCTGAACGATATTTCAAAAAAAAAATAGTTTGATCGTTTTTTTTGATATAACAGTTCGTTATTTATTGATAGAATTGATTCTTCTTTTACTTTCACTCCTATTATACACGATAAAGTAACGAAATTTAATCGCGAATAAAAAAGAAAGAAAAAATGACTTGTCACTTTTAAACGATAACGATTGGATGCAAGTTTCAACGATCGATTCGAATAGACTTAAATTTTTTTCCATCGTCCTAACGAACCAAAAAGACTTATTTTCTCATTTCTCACACTTCTTCTTTGCTCAGAAACAATGGATACCACTTTCTTCAAAAAAGCCATACGCTTATTCTGTATGCACGTACAAATAACGTTAGGTAAAACTAGTCGCTGCCAACAACATTGAGAAAAAAAATAGAGGTTCTCAGATAGACTTATTGTTAAATCACTATAGCAGAGGTTATATCAAGTTTGAATACGATGGAACCGCTATTTGGTGCTTTTTTAATCATAAGTTTTTGTTCGATTATAAAAACTAAAAATTTACTGAACATCAAGTTTTTGTCAGTGTTACTTTTTTCTATCTAAAGAAGCAATATTTTTTATTAAAAAAACTAGGGCATCAGAATCGTCGTAAAAAGTTAGCTATGACTCGCTAGTTAGGTTACTGTTCTTACGTTAGTGATTCATTAAAATTTTAAAAAAAGGGTCTTTTTCGTAACGCTGTGACAGGAAAATCGATCAAGTTTTGCTACAAGAATATCCCGATATGAAGTAAATCGCGGAATTTTATTATTTTATCAAAAGAACGGCCGTACTTCATAGTGTACAAAATCTTTGAAAGTTGAGGTTCTGAGTTCAGTACCATGGTATAGGATTGGTTGCAAAGTAAGATAGAAAAAACTGCTATGGACGATACAAGAGTTCATGCTTGAAGCACCTCTTTTTCGAGATTCACTGAATTGCTTTTCCGAATAATAAAATACATTTTTCTACACTTTGAAGTGCGCTCTACAACGTAGCGTAGACGTTAGTTTCAAATTTTGAAATAGAAACTTAATATCTGAAGTAGCGCGTTACGTGGACAAGCCGATGCTGTCTTCATTGAAGACGTTACATTGAATGACTTCCTTATTTTCAAAAACAAAAATTCAAGAAAGTTTTCTCCGTATGATAACCGCATTCAGCAAGAATTATATTACATTAGGATATATGAATCAGCATTCTTTCATACTGCAAAAAAATGTTTACGTGTAATACAATTAGCAAATTTAGACGACATATCAAAAATCATATTGAAAAGCTATTATGTATATTTTATTTCTATTCAACCTGTCATAATTTTTATCAAACAATCGTCGGGAATTAAAGGGTGAATAGGCAAAGATTTAGATTTAGCTTTGGTTATATAATTATGTTGCATGCGAAATTAGAATTCCAATTTTGACTGGGCAAATTTAGTATGTTTTTTAATAAATCATAAAGCTTGAAGATATTTCAATAAATAGAAAGCAAGATCACCATGCATAAGGGTATGGGTGCGAGTGATGGTGAGGGTGACAAAACTACTTTGGTCAATTTCAGATGGGGCCTGAGTCACGGTTGAAGAATAAAAAGAAAGCTGAGTAAAGCAACAACCTCATTCAACTATTCACCCTCACCCTCACTGAGACCCATATAGCTAGTACCGAGATAGACACGCGTTCCCATTCACCCTCATGACTATTCGAGACAACTTTTGCTTCTATTTGTTGTAATATCTACAAGTTTATGATTTATAAAAAATACGCTAAATTTACTCCGTCGAAATTGGAATTTCAATTTTCCTAAGAAAAACTTAGAATCTGCCGGGACTCCAATTTCGCCTACGACATATTCCCTAGACTGAAAGGATAGGGTCTAGAAACCGTAATTCATCTGTGTTTGAGTATTTTGATCTAATCACCGAGGTAAATTTGGCCTCTTAGTGAATTTTTTACCCACATTCTCGGCTCTATTTTTTGCCATTTTTTCTAACTATGTAATTTTCTAAGAAATAACGTAATCTTTTCCTATCTTTCAAATGTTCCCTTGACTGAATGATTGGGGTCTAGAAACCGTAATTCACCTGTGTTTGTTTGTCTGTAAGAAGATCTTGGTATAAATGACCATTTCTATGTCTGAAATGACCCTTTTTATTGGCTAAACGACGATTTTTGTGGCATAAATGGCCATTTCCATAGCACCTATTATTGGCGGATCCAATAAATGCCCACGCCGAAAAGTCACTTCGAATGATGAAGCAATTGAAGGGGACAGTCAGAGTCGCTATAACACTGAAAAAAGGTACCACACGAAACCCTAAAGGGTTCCGATTTTTGCAACGAAATCGAAATACTTTGAGGTTTCGTAGAACTTGTGTTTCCTAAAAAGCCTTAATTTTAATACCTGATAAAATGGGTTGGTACTTGGGGTTCTGTATAGTTCACCACGCAATATTGAATGAAAGATTCGCCGGGTGCTATGCTTTATTATGGACATAGTTTTTCACCACTATCCACTGCAAAACAAACCCACTCTCTAAAAAAGAACCGAGCTCCGTAGAAACCCACCAGGAAATATGTCTCAAAGTCGCCGTATTCTGTACGAGAACATAGAATATCGCTGGAACATGGAAGCAGTATTCCGACCGCAAATTTTCCGAATTCTTTTGAATGATTTCCGGCGCATCTTGCTGAAAGGCATTGCAAGTTGGTCGGTACTCATTAGAAAAATCAGGAAAGTTTGCGACCGCAATAATACTCCCATGTTGCAACGACATCATGTGTTCTCCCACAAAATACGGTGACTTTCAGGCATACTTTCTGCCAGTTCCTCCGTATTCCTGTGTGTGGAGCGATCGGTATGCGATGTTTCATCTAAAAAAAATAAAATAATTAATTCATCAGATTGTAACTTTCAAAATTGAACTCACCATAAGTATTTGTTCATCTGACGACTGATCTAAATAAAAATAAAAAAATTTATCACGTTGTAACATACAATAATTGAGCTTACCATTAAATATTGGGTGTGGGTGTGTGAGGGCGAGTGTTAGCTTTATCTATACCCACGCCCCTCACCCCATGTACAATACATGCCACCAATGAGTTATCACGAAGAGGTATATTACGAAACATTTTTGTGTACGAAACTCGAAAGGGTTTATGACGAAATATCTTGGGTATCGCAAGTTCCAAGGGGTTCAGAACGAAATCTTCCAAAATTTTGAAACTTTTAAAAGTTTTCTACTGAACCTTAGATATTGCTGAACCTCATACAGGTTTTCGTATGATTCTACGGAAATTTATATAGTACAGTAAAACGCCACGGAACCTTCAAGGTTTCGTTTTATACCATTTTGTTTTTCAGTGAAGTATAAGGAACTTTGATGCCTCCCTCCATCACTAAATTTGTGAACCGTGTGATCCAGTCGCTAGGTGAAACTCAACCTCTTTCTCCTCTAAAAGATATTTAAACCCCCTAACGAGAACTGCTAACAGTGTATTCTATTAGTCAGGAGGCTGAGAGTCCCCCTCTTCTTTCAAAATCAAAATAGTAGTTCAGCCACTGTTTCGTATCTGTATTTCACGCTTATTTTGTTTGCGTTTTTCTCTTCATTGTTCTTGGAAATATTTCATTTTCTTATGATCGGTACCTAACTTTCACCTATTCGCCCTCTGTCTTCTTTGTTTCGGTTGAACTTATCCAGTCATCTTTTTGGAAATTTCAGGATCTGTGGTGGAAACTGCCGACGAAGTGGACTGTTCATATATTTGCATGTATGAGTTATGTCAGTCTAGGGTTCAGTGAACCGATTTTCGATTCACGTTACTTGTATATACATAGTCTCCCATATAAATATAAATAGATTTAGACTTAAAAATAATTCATATGAACGTTTAGGAGAGGAGCTAACACATCTCTCCATGTAATGGTGGGACGTCGATGTCTTGCTTGAACTGGCTGACAATAAATAGGAATATTAATTTTCGATTAAATAAAAACGTGCTGTGAAATCTTTGGGGGAGTAACTGACCTTTTATTTCAGTGCCGTGGCGTGGAGACGCGTAGCGCTCCCCGCAGAGTCGCGACCCAAATTCGTCTCTGTGAACGAAGACACATCTGTCTTCAATTAGGTTTTACCTCGGAAACTGAAATCGCTGCTGACGTCACTTACTACCATCATACATTTAATATTCCTATACCATTGAAAGCAATTCCTGCAGCAGAACTTATATATATATAACTAAAACTAAAGCGTCAGTCAAAGATACGTATGTTTATGATTAGCTTCGTTTTGTTTTTGCTGTTTATATTAGAACAGGATCAGGTGGCTACTCGGATGAACTTACGAAAGCTGAAAATATTTTAGTATTTACTTCTCGTTTATCTTATAAAGATAAATTAGAGAAAATCATTATCCTTATTCTATTAAAAACAAAGATTTTTATTAACCATATTTCATAACATTAAATATTTATTCTTCGTAAATAAAAAAAAATATCTATCGTTATAATAAAGTAATAAATTAGAGAAAACGTTTATCTTCATTTCTTAAATATTAAATATTAATTGTTTTAAATTTGTTTTAAATTTTTTAAATTTGTTTCTACCTAGGAGAGTCATTCCGATGGTAGGATCCTGTCGAATTCCGACGGAAATCTGATCGGATTTCATAAGGAATTCAATAAAACGATGAAATCCTATGGGATTCCGGGTGACGGATCAACTATCGGATCCTAGTGTTGGAATCCGATCGGATCGAATGTCGGAATTCATCGGAATCCAACACCCCCGTATAACCCTTGTGCTCTGTTGACATAGCATGCTTATTCACTCATAAATAAGAAAATAGTTTTTTCCATCGGAACCGACAGTCGATCCGTTACCCGGATCCCATCGGATTCTGTCGGATCCTACCAGATCCGATAGAATCCGGTGTAGGATTCATCCACCTAGGTAATTGTACTGCCGTAATTTCAGTGTATTAGAACAAAAGTACTAACAATTAAATAAAATTTGGATCAGTTTACGAAGTATTGTGTGTGTCACCGATGATCACCGGTTGGCTTTCAATAATCAATCTATTGTTCTCTATACATATTCAAACTGGTCAAAATATTCGAAAGAACTACTATTGACGAAAAAGAAATGAATTATTAGTATTATCTATGAGATTGGTATATCTATTGTTGATAAAAGAACTATAGACAAGAAACTTAGCTTTAAGAAAACTAGTAATATCTTTCGAGCAAAATTCCGAATGGAATGAAATGAGACAAACATATTGTCCTATCTCATGAAAACTTTAGTATAAAAAATACTTCTCCATTCCACCTGAAGCTTTCTTATTATATAAATTAATGCGAAGATCCATTGAATCTAGATAACGAGAGGGTGATTACTCAAATAGTATCATCAGCTTGATTTAAACATACTGATACTAAATCCAGATAAATATACAAAGCTCAACAATACAATTTTTAACGCATAGAGAACATAATATATGTTGGATATTACTCCGTCGATTTGATCGAATATAATAGCTCTAGGAAGTCGATTGTCATTATTTTCGGCACTATTTCATGGGAAAACTGAATGCTATTGTGTTCAGTCGTATCAATAAATAAATTTATTACGAAATATCTGTTCTTCATCATCATTCTGCTAATTTATCTAGTGGAATTCGTATATCGAAGCATTGCCTTGCACACCAGTAAGCTTTTCAATTACTATTTTCGATTGTAATTCAAAGCCAACTTTATATTGAAACTTTCCGATTGAATAACGATTGTTTTGCGATTGACGCCTTTCTTTTTTGAAACGGTTTAAAAACTGTGTCGAAATAGAATAAACTAATAAGAAAATATTCGAATGCATGATAACTAGAGTATGTAAAGATGATTAAACTTTAAAAAAACTAAACGATAAACATAGAAAAATAAAATCTTGAAGTTGTATGGATATATATACAAAAAGACACAAATTAAAGTGATCATAGTCTCAACATATAGTAAAGAAAATTCCCATCGAAGATGTGAAGATTTCTGTATAATATTGTTTTTAACTTGACTTTCGATTTTATTTTCACCGTTCAACATCATTCATGTATTCTATCCTATTGTCGAATCAGATCGTGTCTGAATCATACGCACAAGGTTTTTTCCTCTTTTAATCGTTCCTGCACGCTCATTCTACGATAAACAGCTGCGCATATAGTTTTTTACTTCCTTTACATTTACACACGCATCACACTGGGTTTTGTTTTTATTCCTATAAAAATGGCAAGACAAGAACAGTGCATTACACTCGATGAAGTTTGGGGGAATTTGTTGAATGGTATTGAACAGCTTTTTCAATTTCAAACTATACGATACTCTAAATGGATGTTACTTTATACGTATGTTGATAGTTCATTATTTGCTTGAATAAGATTGTAACACTGTTTGTTTAGTTACATTTTTGATTATTGTACAAAAAATTCCGATGTGAATGCTGCTGATTTATATGAAAAATTAAGAGATTATCTAAGAAACTATCTTGAAAATCTTTGTCAAGTAAATTGCTTTAATTTATTTAATTTGATTTATGAATTTTTGTTTTTCAAATGTTTCAGTCTAATACTACTTTACCAGATCAAGAAATACTTGAATTCTATACCCACCAATGGAAAAAATATTGTATTTCTTGTAAAATTTTGCATGGTATTTGTTCATACATTCATCGACACTACATAAAACGTGCAATCAACGCTGGTAATACAAACATACGTGAGACTTATCCAGTAACAAATATTTTTGCAATATATCCCACACTACTTCCACTATATTATTTAGATGGCCATGGAAATGTGGCAGCAAGTGGTTTTTCGACTTTTTTATACTAAAATCATAAACTTTTCTTTGGATCTGATTAAAGCCGAACGTAATCAAGAGAAAATCGATGCGGAAACTATTCGTAATATCATTCAAACATATAGTAAGAAATCTAAGAAATACGATGATTTCTAGTTTTCTCTTGATTTTCATTTCTAGTCACCTCTCCTATCAATCAACATGGGTCTGGATCGGATACTCGTAGTCAAATATTAAATGTTTATCAAGAGTATTTTGAAGATCAATTTCTTCAAGATACACAAGAATTTTATCGACAGAAAGCGACAATATATCTGCAACGTAATTCAGTTATGGATTATCTTTCAATGGTTTATTCTAATTTTATTTTGAAATTATATAAAGTCGTCAAGTAATTTATTTCAACTAGATTCATCAATACTTCGATGAAGAAGTTCATCGTGCAGTGGAATATCTTCATCCTTCATCGGTCCAAAATCTAACAAGAAAACTTGAAGAAGTTCTTATTATCGAACAATTGCAATCGATTAATGCTGAAGCCAAAATATTAGTACACGATGAAAAAATTCAAGGTTGAATGATTAGCTATTCTGTTTCTTTTTACATGTAGAATAATCAAGGAATGATCTTTTTCTAGAACTAAATCTCTTGTATCAAACTGTTCATCGAATAGAAACTGGCACCGACAAGTTGAAAAATATGATAGAAAATCATATTGATCAAATTGGTATTGAAACTATGAATAAAATAGCTGCAAATATCAGTTACTTTTTATCTTTTCATAAATTTAGTCTGCGAATTTAATTAGGATCTCAAAATCTACATTGAATCAATATATAATCTTCATCAAAAATACCTTACATTTATTCAAAAAGCGTTTGATAATCATCATGAATTTATTGATATTTTCGATCGAGTAAATGCTTTTGATGTTTTGAAAATTCCTTCTATTATTTTAAATCATTAGACTTGTCGGAAGTTTATTAATGATAATCTATTCATTCAAACTATTGGAAATGTAATCAGCATGGTTAAGTATCTAGCTCATTATTGTGATAAACTTCTTCGAAAAGAGTAAGGAAATTTGGTTTTGATATAACTATATTTTCTTCTCGAATTGAAAAAGGAAAGAAGAGGCGGATATTGAAACTATCTTCCATCAAATAAAAGTAAATATTTACTATTTATTTTGTATACAATTATTTTGCATAGATTCTGTTGTATTATATGCACGAAAAAGATGTTTTCGTAAATGTATATTCCAAGCTATTAGCAAAACGACTGATTAACAAAATCAATATTTCAAATGATCATGAACAATTAATGATTTCTACAATCGAAGTTAGGTCTAATATTTACTTAATTCATTTTTGATAGTACGTTTAATCCTTATTAGACAACATGTGGTTTTGGCTGTGCATATAAAATGAAACAAATGTGTCAAGATATTGAAACTAGTAAAACTATACTCGTTCAATACAATCAATACTGCGAACATCAGCAAATTGATCACAAAAGTTCGACAGGAACAAATATATATATACGTATATACTTTGAATAATTGCCTTTATTCTAGTTAATTTTAGTGTAATGATTCTGAGTTCTAACACATGGTTATTCTCAACCCCATCGAATATTATTCTTCCTAATAAACTCGAAACTGTTCTAAATAATTTCAATATGTTTTATAAAAATTTACATAACGGTCGAAAACTCACATGGTTTCATCAATATTCTAAAGGTGAATTGCAAACCTTCTTTACGCAGAAAGTGCATAAATTACGAGTAAACAGAAATAGTATTGTTTTCTATTTTTATCTGAAATATTTCATGCACAGGTATCGACATACCAAATGATAATACTTCTTTTATTCAATGATTCACTGGAATTGACAGTAGAAAAAATTCACGATCAAACACAGATTAAAATTGATTTATTAATATCTATTTTGAATGCATTAGTGCAATCGAAGATTTTAACATGTACACAATTCCTACATCCAACGAATTTCGATATGAATTGCAAAGTAAAATTATCAAATGATTTTAAGAGGTACGCAGTCGGTATCTTTTGAATAGTGACATTTTTACGTTAGCATTTTCTAGTGATAAATATCGCATTAATTTAAACACTGAAATACAATCGACTGAAGAAAAAGATATGGAAAATTTTCAAACTAAGATTGATCAAGATCGAATAATGATTATTCGAGTTCGTAAAAACTATCTTATATTTTCAATCAGCTTTTTGGTTTGTATTCTTCTAGGCAACAATCGTACGGATAGTGAAATTTCATAAGACAATGCTTCAAAATCTATTAATTCAAACGGTTATTGAACAATTGAGCTCACATTTTAATCCCGACATTTCTACCATCAAAGTGAAGAATATTTTGTTAGTTTCTACTCAATATGTTTCTATTTGTTTTTAGGGTTGTATCAATTCTCTGATTATGAAAGAGTATCTTGAAATTAATTCGCATAATAAAGATCTTCTCAGTTATATTGCATGAGCAGTGGTCGCGTAGATTTTACGCTGATATTTTTGTTTTTCTTACTGGGGTTTATTTTATCTAGTTAGTTAATATTTTCAAAAAAAAATGAATATAAACACGAATAATGTTCGCAAATAAGTTTTATAAAAATAGATTTAGATCATAGAGTGTGGGTCTGGGTCTCGGTGAGTCACGAACAGTCGCAATGCTACTAGGTATTTATTCGATGGTAACTTTTGCATTGTCCCATATTTTCGCTTAGATCTTCCAAAGTGTAATTTGACAGCTGATTATGTGGATTTCGATGGTCATTCAATGGTTACGTCTTGGTTACGAAAAACATTAGAGTAGGAGTGCTGAAGATCGTTCGAATGAATATTTCACGTAGATTAATTTTTGAAAAATAATAGAGTTTTTTGACTTATTGACAATATGAAAACGAAAAATATCATGCTTCTAATAGATTTTTTTATAAAACTCTTGAATTTAATGCTAAAACTAGCACGATAACGTAGTTTATTAAATTATGTAGATGAAACATGATTCGAAACAGTAAATAAATCACTCCTATGCATTTTTCCAACCACACTTGCAAATAAAAACATAATATATATATTCATCGAATGTCTATCCAAAGCGCTTGACATATTTTGGAAAAAAATCAATATAAAGACAATCAGAGGCAATACGCAGCATAATGCATCTATGGTCACTATCTACATTCTATGAACTTGCCCTTCAGAAATTATTATTAAGAAGAATTGAAATTTATTTTCATTCTTAACATAACATAGGCAAAATAATGTTCACAAAATTGGTAGGGGTCAATGCTGTTCGATCTATATATGAATTCCTGTTGTGTGCTACTCAAATATTCATCGATATAGATTACAAGATCGTCCGTATGCTCAATATATTTCCTTGCGGTCAGTCGACAGATGTCACTGATCTCTCTCGTTGTATGAAAACAATTGTTTCTATTGCTTTTCGAAGAATCCAATAATTAATGACCTATTTCTTTTGTTATATTTTTTTGCACACGTGCTAAACCATAATCTTGTATACATCCGACCTGGAAAATGAATACTCGAGTATCTATGTCCGATGCTTTATCAAATGTTGAAGTTCTCTATGAACTTCCACTCATTGATTCTCAACCAAGTGTTGAAGGTGCAAACAATGGTATCGTCTATGAAGCCAATTTTGACACAAATTTCGAAGATAAAACAGCGTATATTACTGGAATATCAAAATATATTGAAGAAGCTGTTTTACATTCAAATTTAGTATGAACATATAAATAGTTCTTTTTGTTTGTTTCTTATTTCTATTTGAAACCGTTTTCTCTGCAGAGTCTTCTTCTTGAACAAGGTTATCAACATGCGATGACACTTTACACATGGCGTTGTTGTTCACGAGCCATACCAACAGTAAGATTTTGAATGTTTTTTAAGGAAAAATTTGATAAATATTTTTTACTATGAAAATTGTTTATCTAGTTGATTATCAATATGTTGTAAGTTCGATTGTCTACGCTAACTTAATTTCCCTGCTTATTTTGTTTTCTAATGGGAATGGAGAATTTGATTTTATTCTACGAGAAATATCATGCACTATTTACCATGATTTATTTTAGGTTAAATCACCTGAACAACCAAATCGAATTGAAATTTATGAAAAAACTGTTGAAGCATTGCAACCAGAAGTCGCAAAATTAATGGCAATTATGCATTTTTCAGTATGAGAAGATTTTATTTTAAATTGAGATCATATTTTGATTCTATTTAGATGACTGCGATTGATACATTTTGTAATCAAGTTCGTCGTTTGTGTCATCATGAAAAAAGAAAAGAATTTGTTAGTGAAGCTTATTTATTAACGTTAGGCGAGTTTATTAATATGTTTGCTGTACTTGATGAATTGAAAAATATGAAATCATCAGTTAAAAATGATTATTCAGCGTATCGACGGTATGAGAGAATGATTTTCATATAGTAAATTTTTAAGATTATTTTATTTTAGAGCTGCCCAATTTTTAAGAGTTATTAGTGATTCAACAGCATTGACTGAATCACAAAATTTATCAATGTTTTTAGCTACAAATGATAAAATTCGAACGATGCTTAAAACATCGTTAGCACAAATAGAAGGTAACTGAAAAATTAAATTTCTATTGCAAATGTTTAAATCAATTGATTTTTTTTTAATCATTAACAGGTTATGAAGAATTACTCGCTGACGTTGTTAATACAAGTGTACATATGTTCGAAAATAAACTCTATTTATTACCAAGTGAAAAACATATGCTCGTCAAGGTATGTCGAGGTCTAAATAAAGAGTCATGAATAACAACAACACAGAAGGACGTGACGGTTCGTTTACGAATAAGATTATTTGTACTAAAAATTTTCGAAATATATTGCATTTTTTCTTTTTCAATTATACCTAATATCTCGGAGTAATTTGTTTGAAAAGCTTTTACATCATCTAAAATCTATAGTAATTACTATTGAATGAAATCCTTAATCTTAAATCCATGTGAGGAATAAAGTAGTTATTTTCTATTGAGAGATACTTAGCAAACAATTGTACATTTAGAAAATAATTTTCTAATTTTTAGGTAATTGGCTTTAGTTTATTTTTGATTGATTCAACAGCGTGTAATATAAATAAACTCGATGCTAAGAAGAAAATTAATGTTAGTCGAATTGATAAAATTTTTAAGGTAAAGTTTATACTAAAAAAATCTTCCTCAATGTTTTCATGAATTTCATTTTTAGACTGTTGAAGTTGTACCACTCTACGGTGATATGCAAATAGCTCCATTTAATTATATTAAAAAATCTCCGAATTTCGATCCAAGTAAATGGCCTATCTGCAATGATGCCTCAACATCATCATTGCAAGGAAATCTTCTAATGCAATTACCAGAAATCCGTGAAGAGCATGAAAGATTCATTGCTGATTTAGCTCGATATACTAATGAGGTTTGTTAAAGGAATATGTCGAAAAAACATTATGACATCAAAATTTAGAACACGATTTTATTTCTTTTGCTGAGATATTTTTCATAATCCTCCAGAAATGCAATAGGGAGGCTTTAGTTTTGTCTCGTTAGAATAAAATTTTTTTTTCCTCTTCAGGGTGCAATACAAAAAGTGATGAAACGTACAGATCAAGAAATGAAATATCTATACAATATGGGATTAACAGGCCTTCAATTATTATCAAAATGGACGAATTCAATTCTTGAATTGTAAGAGATAATTTCATTTAAACGTTGAACGCTCATTTTTGTGTTTTTATTTTAGATACTGTTGGAAACTTCTTCATCCAGCTGATTATCGTAAAGGTGCAAGTAAATATGAAGATGATGGTGAAGAATATGAACGTGCAACACGTTATAATTATTCAAGCCAAGAAAAATTTGCTATGGTTGAAATTCTCTCATTAATAAAAGGTTTACAATTACAAATGAATCGTTTGAATGAAACATTTTATGAAGCTATTTGTTCAACAACATATATCGACTTGCAAACCTTTGTTCAAATGCATATCAGAGATATGATTAAAAAAGTCACGCAAAAGAAACGAGATTTAACAAAAAGGCATTATCTTGAAAAGTTTGCTTCTTGTTGAAAAAATTGATTTATTTTTAGTATCTTAATTGCTGTCCGTGATACATGTGTTGATTGGTTTAATGGTGTTGGTGAATCAGGTTCTATTGAAGAGTCACTTGCATTAGGATTGAAACTGAATCAAAGCCATGGCAGTAAAAAAGATCATCCGGAATTGAATCATGTTCGACTCAACAAACGATGTGTTGGACCGTCAAGTACTCAGGTTTGTTGCCCTATCGGTTAGAAAACAATAACAGATCTTTGATTTAAATTATTTATAGCTTTATATGGTTCGAACAATGATTGAATCTCTTTTAACAGATAAAAGTGGCTATGGAAAAAGAACGTTGAGAAAGGATATTGGTAAGAATTCACTTCCTATTCGAGATGCATTCAAACGCATATAACGGATAGAATCTCATATAAAAAAAACTTGTTTTATTCTTCGAATTTTCTACTAATACTTTTTCTGCTTGAGAGCACAATATTGACTAGTGAAAAATACCCTTAACCTTGCTTTTTTCTGTTCGACGTTGTTCTGCAGAACCAAAAAACAGCTCTTTTCACGTTAGCACAGAAAGTTAACATCTTTTACAATTGAATATAAAATTCCGGACGTCCATTCATGGATAAGAAAACTTTTTCCATGTAACTTACCGAAGTGAGTTTGGAATTACAGACGACAATGAAAATCATAGTAGCTGTACTCGGAGAAAGGAGGTTGTTTGATAATAAAAAGAAATAGAATTCTATCACTGAAAAGGAAATACATGTTTTATATTAATATATTTTTAGATTACAATCATCTATCATTGATCGATCAATTTCATAAACAATCATTTTTCTGGGATTATCTTCTTAATTTTGATGGTAAATTTGATATTGTGACTGCTTTAAAATACTTATTGAAGTTCGTTTTTCTCTCTGTAGCAACATTGAAACAATGCGGCGATTTAAGTCAACTGTGGTATCGAGAATTTTATCTAGAATTAACGATGGGAAGAAAAATTCAAGTAAAGTTTTGCTTATTAATTTCATTACTAAATAGATTATTTTTATTTTCTTATAGTTTCCAATTGAAATGTCGATGCCATGGATTTTAGCGGATCATATTTTAGAATCAATAAAACAACCAATGATAGAGTAAATTTCTATTTGTAGTTTATCATTCAATTAATACATTCTCTTCCTTTAATAAATTAGATATGTTTTCTATCCCATGGATTTATATAATGATGCAGCTATGCATGCATTGCTTGTATTTCGTAAACAATTTTTATATGATGAAATTGAAGCTGAAGTTAATCTTTGCTTTGATCAATTAGTATTTAAATTGAGTGATAAAATCTTCACTCATTTTAAATCTTTAGCTGCTTGGCAAGTTTTTTATTTTTATAAAGTAAAAGATAACAGAATTATTGTTTGTTTAGCATGTTACTTGACAAAAGATATCGTTCGGAATGTCATATGAATGGAATTAAAGTAGTTTTTCCATCGGCTAATCGTTATGATTCATTACTTAAGCAACGCCATATTCAAGTGAGTGACAACTTTGTTTATTTAAGCAAATGAATAAAAGATGACATTTGGTTTCCTAAATATTTTTAATAAGGAGTTAACTGCACTAGTCTATGTATAGGTAAGGAGATGATTACATGATGTAATTTCGATAGTTTTTTCTTTTTGAAAAAATTCGTACGTGAAATAATTCTATAGTGTAAATTCGAGTGAATAGAAATTCTTAAAAAAATATTTCTTCGTTTAGCTTCTTGGCCGTTCAATTGATTTAACATTTCTTCTAACTCAACGTTTAACATTATCATTTAAAAAATCACTTGAAACTGCAATTCAACGTTTTGAATCAGTTAATATAACTGGTGTTATGGTAAAATTTCTACTTTTGCATTTTTCTTATAATCAAATCGATTTCTTTTGTCAAGGAATTACAATGTTTACTAGAAGTGAATCGTTTAACGCATGAGCTTCTTTCGTCATTTTTAACATTGGATAGTTTTGAATCGATTGTCAGCGAAGTTAATCATAGTGTATCGAGTGCACTTGGCCGTATAACATTACACATTTTCTGGGAATTGACATACGATTTTTTACCGCATTATTGCTATAATGGAAGTACGAATAGATTTGTTAAAACTCAACAACCACATGTGAATGAAACAAGACGAGAAAAAATGACACGTGAAATTCCTGATGTTCAATTATATGGAACACGAGAATTAAATCAAGCTTATGATATCGTGAATAATCTTTATCGGGGTTTTGTTGGTGTTCAACATTTTCGAACAATGACTCGTCTACTTGGCTATCAGGGCATAGCTGTTGTGATTCAAGAAATGCTCAAAGTTGTCAAGAATTTGGTATGAAAAATGAAGTTTTTTTTTCTGAAAATATTTTTTTCTTACTTTTCTAGTTGGATAAAACCATACGGGAATTTGTGGAAAAATTGCGAGCATGCATGCCGAAGCAATGTAAATTACCTCGATCAGATTATGGATCGCCAGGTAAATAGATGAATTAATTATTTGGAAAAGAAAAAACTTGTTCTTTTTTACGTTTCATTAAAGCTATTCTTCAATACTATCTTCATCAACTTCATGAAATTATTCACTATCCAGCATTACAAGATGTGTTTCATTGCTTTCGTGAACTTGGAAATGCTATTTTGTTTTTTCTTATGATTGAACAAAGTCTAGTAAGTCAATTAGAATAGATGTCGATCTTTCTCGAGTTTTTATGAATCTTACAAATATATAAATCATGAGCTTCTTCGATGGTTAACCAAATGGGTGTTTTCTCGTAAAAAAAGTGTAGTAACAATATTCCTATGCAATTCAATTTCCTAGACCTATGGATCGATACATTCGGATTTAGTTAATCTTCAGAGCTGTTCAGCAATCAATGCAATTCCTCAGAGTATCGATTTTTATGATCATTTTGCTTTTGTTAATAGAGAAAATATTTGTACGATGTACTGTTGAGTTCAACGGAGCACACATTGACCTTTTCTTCGAGATCAATTAGCCGTTTTTCAATACTAATTAAATACGTATCTCTTTTTCAGTCTCAAGAAGAAATAAAAGATCTATTACAAGCTGCACCATTTCAAAACTTAATTCCGCGTCCATACGCAAAGGAAGGTGAAGCACTTGAAGCCAAAATTCGACGTCTCGAAGCTAAATATGCAGCTATGTCACTTGTAAATATTATTAAAAAACTTGGTACTGAAAAGGTAATAATCGCATCATTTTTCTTCTTAACAATCATTACTATGAATTCTTTTTAGCAAGGAAAACTTGTCGAAGAATCTGATTTATTAACACGTGAACGTCTTTGTATTGGTTTAACAACATTTGAAGTTATGCTTGATCGTATTCGTGGATTTCTTCTCGAAGATCCTGTGTGGTCAAATAATTCATCATCAGCCGTTAGTAGTAA
This sequence comes from Rotaria magnacalcarata, assembly GCA_900239745.1. Taxonomy (NCBI): domain Eukaryota; kingdom Metazoa; phylum Rotifera; class Eurotatoria; order Philodinida; family Philodinidae; genus Rotaria; species Rotaria magnacalcarata. The sequence continues at coordinate 58,164 of OENM01000578.1, forward strand.
TATCAGTCCATTATCAAATATCGATGATACACATGATTTTCATCGTATATGGAGTGCATTACAATTTGTTTATTGTTTACCAACTCGTCATGAAAATGACATGAGCGTTGAACAATTATATGGTGAAGGTTTAAATTTTGCTGGCTGTACAATAATACGTTTATTAAGTGAACATCGAAAGTTTGAAACATACGATTTTACATATCATTTATTTAAAATCAATCGTAGTGATCAAAAGGAGGATGAAGTGAAAAATGTGGTAAGAAGCAAAGGATTTTTTATTGAAATTTGTTTTTTTAAATATTTGTTTCTAATGTTTAGTCATTACCGACATTTACGGAACGCATAAGAAAATTTCAAATACTCAATCAACAAATATTTGCTTGCCTGAATAAATATTTATGTCATACGACCACAGACGAAATACCTGTTGAACAAGTCAAATGCTTAACGCCAATGACATTACAAACAATTCAGTATGTATAATAGATTTAATTACAAAATGCAAATCAATTTTACTGTTGCTATTGATATAGATCATCAATTCCAATCTATCAACATAATCGTCTTCCCGGAACAACGAGTGAATGCTAGTCTATCTTATCATTGATCTAATCAGCTTTTTTTTTCGCTTCTATGTATATACAAATATCATTGTGTGTGTTTGTGTGTGGTTTTTCTTTTCTCTGTAAATCAAATTTGACAAAGTAAATATCTCTACTGCTCTCTTCTAGATGGTGGCATTTTACCGTGATGAGTTATGAAAAGGAGCAAAGAGCATATTTTGTTCCTATGGCTTCAAGACGACAAAAAGTCCTCTATAGATTAAAACAACGTTCACCTGAATATGCCGCTGGCTTTTGTTCATCTGCAACAAATATTCTACTAACTTATCCAGTTAATAAATTAATTTTTCGACAACAAATCTATCGTCTTCACACCGTTCAAGCATTTCAACAATTAAAAGATGAAGGTTTTCTTATTCTATATCGTGGTATGGCATTACCTTTGTTACAAAAAACATTTTCTTTAAGTATTATGTTTGGTGCTAATGCACATTATTTACATATATTACGATCATCTTCAAAACACGATCATTGGTTTTATCAACCAATTGCTTCGGCATTAGCCGGTGCGACCGAAGCTATTTTAACACCTTTAGAACGAACACAAGTATTACTTCAAACACCTAAATATAATAACAGCATTCGTAATGGTTTACATGCATTCATATTAATGTATAAACATTATGGTATCGTAGAATATTATCGTGGTATAACATTAATTCTCATACGTAACAGTGTATCAAATATAATATTTTTTGCGTGTCGAAAACCTGTAAAAGACATGTTACCCACAGCTTCAACTAATTTGCAACATTCGATGTATGATTTTTTAAGTGGTGGCCTATTAGGTGCTCTTTTGTCGACGTTTACTTATCCGATAAATGTTTTAAAAAATATTCAACAATCGGAGCTTGGTGGTCGGCACGATCGACCATTACAAATACTTCGCTATGTTTATGAACAACGAGGCAATTCTATAAAAGAATTTTATATTGGTGCAAAATGGAATTTTATTCGAAGTCTTGTTTCATGGGGAATTATTAATAGTACATATGAGTATTATTTAACAAGGTTACAGAAAGCTATTCAGGATGATGAATAATTTGTTTGTGTTCGACAGCGAAATTTTCGCATGTTTTTAGCGCCCATTAATTGAACAGTTTGAATGTGAATATGAAAATCGATAAAGGTCAAACTAAAAACAATCGATCATATTTTGTTTTATTTTATAAGAATTGTTTTTTATACGCTTCACGATTATTAGTATGTATTTTGTGTACGGCTCTGCTCGTTTATTTTTATCTATTGAATGTACACGCGAACTCGAAGACTCTGAAAGAGTTATTAGTAAAAGAATCCTATTTGTGCCTTGAGACTCTATCATGAAGAAATATCATATTCAATTCAATGAGAGATTTGACTTATGCTTATTCACAAGCTTGAAGGTTAACATTTGCATCTAGATTTGAATTAAGATGAACACGAGTGACATCACCTTGTCGTCGAATAGTATGTCTTACTGTCTCAATCGTTCTTGATTAGAACTGGCATACTTTTAATTATGTAGACTAGAATCATCGAAGAAAAAAAAAAGTCTGTTTGAGAAAAACCCCCATCTTCCTTCATAGTTCAGTTAAGTAATAAAGGTCAGGTTACTTCCTTCGAACGGAAACATTTCCATTTGATTTAGAACTATTCATGTGATTAGTAACGTTCTTTTCACGATCACTAGCAATACTATCTCACTTTTGTCTTCTTACATAGGATATAATTGAACTGATAAAATAAGCGATTTTTAATAAAATTCCAGAGACAAAGTCTGTGAACATTTTTTGTTCCTATGGTTTATAGATGGTATTTTTCATTGTAGATTCTATGTTAAATCTATAATATTCAATAGTATTTTCTAATATGATCAATACTACTTCAGGACTACGATGATACGAATTGCATAGAATTCATTCATTCGTTAAATATTAAAGATCGACTGTGGAAGAACGTTTTTTATGCTTATCTAAAATTGATGTTGAAATAGAGGAATGCATTAGTATCCAAAGTAGCATAGTTCTGTTAGTGTTTGATGCGAATTTATTCAGAAATCTTATTTACAGAAAGAATTTAGCAGATTATTATATTTTGTTGAAGAAATTTTCAAATGTCTATTAATGCGCAGGCAACTTTTTTTTTATTAAAAATAAACTAATATTTTCTAAAAAAAACAGCAACGTTGAATGCATAACTTTTAGCCAAAGATCGATGTCTCTGTTTTTATTTAACATCATTATCATTAGAAATGATTTGATCTTCATAGTTTTGAAACTGGATCAATTTTTGTAAGATATTAACCACGAATAAATACAGCAGAGTATACATGTACGATGCTCGTCAGAATCTCTCGAATGGTTACCTCAGTAGTAAAGTTTTCGGTCTCAGATTTCGGTCATAGAAAAACTAGATGAACCCTGATTGGCATTCATAAAAATGAGCTAACAGGTTAGAAATCGATTTTTATTCGAACTAGAACAGTTCGATATCAACAATAAATTTAGCAGCGTTGGAATCTTCATTGTAGAGCACAGTGATAGTTTATTCAATTTATGAAATTCCATTCTAAGCATTTTCCAATGAGCTCTTTGCCTAAGTTAATTTTCTCCTGACAATATCACGTCGATTTACGTGAAAGGTCGATGATTATTATTAACCATTCAGTAGACAAAAAAAAACTATTCGGACGAAAGTGAAGTTGAAGTAAATATTATTTCATGATGAATTTTAGCTTGAATATCCTTAAAGTATTTAATACAAGTTTGAGCAAAAGCCATTATTTGTAAGTAAATTTTATTAAAAAATTGATAAAAGAAAAGATGTTATTTATGCATCAGTACAGATAATCAATCGTTGCAATTAACAATAAATGAATGTGGAAACATTGGATTTAAATCCGACTGTTATGTGTACTGCACAAAGTGAAAAGGTATATTCACTTTGTTTTTTATTACTAAATTGCAAGGAGAAAATATAGGCGTGCTAAGTTAGCATGGTCCGCACTGGATGCGACCCTATCCGGTGACCACTGACTCTACTCTCAGAGTGATATAATAGCTTTAGAAATCGCAGAAATAGAGTTCAGATTCGTGTTGAGCTTGGAAAACTGGGTAAGAAGAGTTTTTTTTGAATGGATTTGCGTTTATATCTAGCTGGATTACGATAGTAAGCAACCTCATGAATCCATAAGAGATATATAATAGATACAGGTATCAATATTTTCTTAATGAATCACCAATATTAATAGCTATCGAGTTCGAGTTTTTACCTTTCGATAGTCCTTTTGACTAGCTACAAAATCAGGCATTTGGGAAACCCCAAAACTACAGGTCGTCTGAGACATATCTAGCCAATTTGGTTTCTAGATGCAGTTTTTGTGTATTTTGAGACCTTTCCCAGTCAATGTTTCGTTAGAAAACTAGATTTTGTTTTCAAAACTAATATCATACTCAGAATCAGCGTTAAAAACTGCGTCGATTTATATATGTTGTGGATAATTCTGAGAAAAATTTGTTTTTTCAAAAATCCCTGTATTCCCCCTCAGGGATGGTCTGATCAAAAATGACAATTTTTTCGATAACTCAGTCATTTCTTGACGGATCCTTCTCATCTTCACACTCGACCTAGATATTGATGAGACAAATCTGTGCACAAAATTTCAGCTCAATCGAATGTAATTGTGAAGAGTTATCGAATAAACGGACGGACGGCCGTACACACTGACCGATTTTAGTAGTGTACTCACAGAGATGCCAGATGTGAAAGTCGAAAATCCGGAATTTTTTTATCAAAATCCGGAAAATTCCGGAATTCTTTTTTCAGAATCCGGAAAGGTTTTCAAGGATCAATTTTAGTCACGTAAAAGACATCTTTCTCAGTTAAATTATAAATAACTTTGTATATTTTCGCAAAATAAAACATACTGTAATTACACAAAAATAAAAACAAACAGCTAAATGTTGTCAACTTATAGAAAATATCTTAGAAATTTATACAATTTGAAGTTAATTAACATGTTGTTTTTTGATACAATATTTTTCATTAGAATGAATAAGTTTCAGCAGTTCTGGTTTGATAAAAAAAATTATAAATTTCTGTACATGATAAAGATGAGTTAAAACGAATTTTTAATTCAGCTGCAACAAGTTTCATTGACATACGATTTCGTTTATCATCGTATAGATGCTGCATGACTGAAAACACACTTTCAACAAATGCATAGCTACATGGAATAGAGATAAGGTCACTAATAGAAGAAAATATAAAATCTCTACTGAATTATTCACAATTTAGAATGCTAAAACAAATGAAATAAAACTGAAATAAAAAATCGCTAAAATCCGGAAAAAATCCGGAAGCCGGAAAGAATCCGGAAAACTTCAAAAATCCGGGATTTTTCCGGATTTTCCGGAACATCTGGCATCTCTGTCCAACACCCAAAAGATTGATAGTTATCACCATCAGTGAGCAACATGTTTGCTATTTATGTCTATTTCGACGTTTGGTGATATTTTTGAAAATCATCATTATATCACTCTTTAAAATGGGAACAATCACTATATTCAACCCTCTTCGTCGATACAATTGAAAAACGAAGTTTCTGTTTGCAGGATGATGTGTTCAAAATATCATTTGCACAGTCGAAACACTCATGTGCCATCGCATGTTCAACTGATATAGACGAATACATCAAATTGCTGAATTGTTTACATCTATATTAATCTTAAATAAATCAAACAATCAGAAGACTATGAAAACAAACTTGCAAATATGGAATGGGTGCTGTAATAAAGCGAAAGAGAGAAAAAAATGATGAAGCATGTCCAGTGACTTTGCGCCATCTAGCCTCAAATTGACTGAGAGTAGAGGCCACTGCCAAGTGATGTTGATACTTGTTTAAATTCAATTCTTACACGTGGTTCAGCAAATAATAATAATAATAATAATAATACAAAATTAACTTTTGATCATGGTTTATAGTATGTAGAAATCTATTTTTTATGAATGATTGTTGAAATCTAGGATAATTTTTAGTTACGGAAAGTTTAATTCGTAAACGAGCGGAGCACAATGAAGGAGAATTATCGACACTAGAAGAAGTATCACTTCATCAACAAGATATTGAAAAGTATGATTTTGTTTAACTTCATTCTTAAGATTATGGTACGAATTTTGAGCTTTTTTTTTATAGAATTGAATATTTGGATAAATGGTGTCGAGAATTACGAATAATCTATTTACAAAGCAATCTTATCTCAAAAATCGGTAGAAATATTCTTTTTTTTACGATAATTATTGTTCTATGCTCATTTAATTTTGTAAAGAGAATGTTAGTCGATTAAAAAAGTTAGAATATATCAATTTAGCATTGAATAATATCGAATATATTGAAAATCTTGAGGGTAAATAAGAAAAGCTTCTTGAAATACCTGTTTCCAATGTAGACTTTTTAGGATGTGAATCGTTAAATAAACTTGATTTAACATTAAATTTCATCGGCATATTATCGTCTGTTGAAAATCTTCGCGATAATATTCATCTAGCTGATTTGTAAGTTAGCTTTTGTTTTAAATTATCTATAAAATAACTTAGGATTTAATCCAGATATCTAACTGGTAATCCATGTGGAGATCATGAAGGCTACCGTGATTATGTTATTGCTACATTACCACAATTACAAGTTAGTTTTTCTTGTGATTACAATTATATTTTATTGAATTTCAATGTTTTAGAAGTTAGACGGAAACGAAATCACAAAAACTGAACGAATTTTAGCTTTACAAGTAAGCTATTAACAAAATTTTACTGGTAGACATAAATACATTTCAAAAAGTCGTGGAAAATTTGTAAAATAAAATCAAAATAAAAGAAAATCTATGGATTTTGCTTCCTAAATCGATAATGAAAAGTCTTCTCTGTTGAGTATGTCTCTCCAATGAACTTGATAAGAATACGTTTGCATACATAAAACAAATCAGTATCATGCTATTTCTCATTATTAACATTTCATACAATTGTCTATCACAGAAAGATTGTCTAGAACGAGAGAATTTAAAAAAAAACAAATTCTTATATGTTATTCATAGACAATCTGTAATTGTATATCGACCCTTGCCTGTCATAGGTGTGACCTGACGTTTCTCATGTGTTATGTTCGTTGGATCGAATGTGTAACGTTCATCGACGTACAGATACATGCCTATCATAATTCAACATTTCTTTATTTAGAAAGATTGATTTGATTATCATCTATTTACATATCTATTTTAGAAATATGACAAGATTTCCAAGCGAATCGATGAATTAGACAGACAATATGCGGAAAAACGAGTAACATTCATGAACTATTGTTTTAGTTCACATGAATTTCGCTTTTTAGAAAAATCAAAAAAATGAATTTGAACGAACGAAATCAGAACGTGAAGCTGATGAAAAGTAGGACCTTATGAGAAAAATGAATTTTGCTTTATTTTTGTTATTTTTTAGCTATTGGGATCGCAAATCTGAATATACACCAGAATCACGTATTGAAACGCATGAAAGTACGAAAAAGAAACGCGAACGTGAATCAAAAGAGTTCGTATTTAAAAAATCAAAATCATCTTTATAAATGTTTTCATTTTTGTAGAGGAAAATCCGAGCCAAAACCTGTACGACAATATATTGGCAATGATGGTCATCCGCTGAACTGTAATGAACCTAAGTAAATTATTTTGAATTTTTACTCGTAAGAAATTGTAAAATGTTATTTTTATTATTATTATTTAGAGTCGATTTTAAAATGCTTGAAAGTGATGATGATCGACATGTTATTCTTGATGTTGCTGTTTTTCGTCATATGGATACATCGCTTATCGATGTTGATGTTCAACCGCTTTATGTTCGAGTTACAATCAAAGGGAAAGTAAGATTTGATGAATTATTGCATAGCTATAGACATTACTCTTCTCGATCTATAGATTCTACAATTAGTCTTGCCCGAAGAAGTTAACACAACACAATCAGTAGCTGAGCGATCGAAAATATCAGGACATTTAGTTATTAAAATGCCTAAATTGAAACAATCAAATATTAAAATGGAAACAAAAACTCGAATTGAGAATAATAAACCGTATGGAAAGAAAAGGATTTCATTTTTCTATTCAATTTAGTTTTTAAATTTTAGTTCTACACAATCGACTTATCTCGAACTTGGTAAAGATCCATCAACAACCGTTGATTACACTCAAATTGTAAGTCAAAATAAAAAAAATTCACAAATGAAATCAAAACCAAATTCACAAAAAGAACGAGCAAATTCAGCAGATTTTATCGATGACCCTGATGTACCTCCATTAATCTAATTAAGATTGTTCTTCTACATGTTATATATTAATTACAATAAAAATTCTTGTTATTGATATTTATTTTTAACAGATTTTTCTTTCTCCGCAATTAAAATGTTATCAATGATTCAACTGAAAAATGATATGACGAGTTGATACGTCATCATACAAAACCTTTTCCCCTCCATTCGCCCTTGTAGAAGTAAATTTATCTTCAACCACAGATGTGCTTTAACTTGATGACATGATCATAAATTTCTTCCGAAATCTCATAAACTTTCAAACTGGAAACAAGATGTCTTTCAAAACGTGAAAATGCTTTACAATTAAGAGTTATAACATCGGTCTAATGCTGATCTGTAACTTTATATATGCAATAAAAATAGTCTTTTGATGAAAAGAAAAATAAACAATATATGCAAGATTACATAGATACAATGACAAACGCATGTTGAAAAAGAAAAACAACAATTTCCTTTTTCTAATCCATATAATACATAGCATATGGGTCCACACAATAAATTTGTTTTTTGACTAGTCAATAATATAGAAATAGACAACGTTCCCGAGTTGTAAATTAAATGTACAAATTTGATATAATACTGTTTTGTGTTATCAACATAATTTTGTTAATTTTTTATGACGTTTTTTATGTTTAGCCAAATGGTCACTTCTGATAAACGCTTTTTGACAAACAGAACAAACATGTTTTTTCTCTCCAGTGTGTCGTCGTCGATGTCGACTTAATTCATCGGATCGTGCAAAGGTTTTGTCGCAGTTCGCCCACAAACATAAGAAGGGTTTTTCACCTAGATAACAAAAATGATGCGTTAAAAGAAGATCAACGAAGTCTATTCTTAGTAATATGCGTTGTTCTCTTTCAGACTCTCTCTCTCTCTCTCTCTCTCTCTTGCTTGTGCGTTGCAGAGTGCACTGCGTTTTAGTAGGAGAAGAAACAACAAATAGGTACAGCTATCGTCCTTTTTCTTTTGACGTCATGTAAAAGCAATAGCATAGTAACCCAGTATTGTTTATATTCTCAAGATTATGCAGATAATGCTTAACATAGCTACTTCAATATGTTGGCCCATTTGCCTTTCCGTAAAAATAAGGCAAGAGGAACGCAGAAATAGACAGCTGTTTTTTTCTCTATAGATACTAATAATAGAATAATAGAAAGTTCGCATTTACCTGTATGTAAACGAGTATGTGCTTTGAGATGAGATGATTTGAAATATGATTTATTGCATCCAGTATGCGAACAAATATAATTTTTCTTTCGTTCAATCTGTAATGGATTTGTATTGGTTGTTGTCTTTAATATCGATAAATTTGTTGATGGTTGTGTTGTTTGAACAACAAATGATGTTTGAGCAATGGGAAAAAATGCACCATTGTAATTGAGATAAAGAATATGATATTCGGGACTTTGCGCATCTGTTAATGATGGAGAAAATCTCGTGTTTGTATTTGAAGATAGTGAAGACGATTGACATTCATCATTTGATGATGGACACGGTGATGTACATGGTATTGAGGAAATATCAGATGATGATTCGTCCGATGTTGAACATAGTGAACCAGATCGAGATATAGTTTCTATATTACTAGATAACGTCAAATTGTTAAATGATGAAAGCGGAGTATTTGTTGTTTCACCGAGATACTGAAAATAGAAACGAAATGTCAGTAAGAAAAAAAGAACAACAACAATGTTGTTGTTGTTTTTGTATTTGTAATTACCGGTCGAAATTTCGGATGTAGCTTTCTAGGCCTTTGAGCATTCGAACTGAAGGATAATAATAACTCTGCATCTTGAACGCTCACATTAGAAACCTATATTTAAATTTAAAAACTAAATAAAAGTCCAAAGTTAAAGAATACTCCACTTACCGTATCCATTGCTTGAATGGTTTTATCAATATGATTCACCTCTTTCAAACTGTTCTCTTGAGAATGTATTATAGGTTTTGTGTCAGACAATGAAGCTTTCTCAACAGGATTTATATTTAGCGGTGAGATGGCCGGCGAAATTTCAATCATGAATCGTGTTTTATATATGTTATACTTATGTTTTTATACCAATATAGCTAACTGTAAGTGCGTCTGAACTCTGAATATAGGAGGCAATATGAGAGAAAGAAACTCAAGCAACGCATACATTGTCCGCATGATCATATTCGCTATCAGTCGGTAATCACGCACTATAAGCGCATGAAAGAAAGAAAGAAACATGCGTTGGACCATGCCCCACTCTTCGACAGAACAGAACCAAACACACCCCTATTGACGGAGGTATGCGCAAAAGCGAATGACGAAAAGAACATGCACTGAGTAAATGATCAATGAAGGTTTTTTTTCTGTTTGAGGGAAATAGAAAAAATAAAAAGGAAAAAAGATGATGAAAAAGAAAATGACGGCGTAAAAATGTTATTTTGTTGTATAACATACGAGAGACCGAGAAAGAGTAACAGACAAACCGAATGACAGAAGAAGAAAAAAAATTGTCCTTCATCATCGAACTGAATCACAAAATAGATATGTTGATGGGAAAGATTGTTGTATATGAAAAGTGTATGTTTTCATATTATCATCTGATAAAATAGATGTGACTAATAAGTAAAAGCGGTGTGACTTACGGGTGTTCTCTAATCAGTGAAATTGTTTTCTCAATACCAATGTCTGCACTGAGCAAAGAACATGATGACGAAAATATTTCATAATTATATTATATATTTAATGAAAATAAAATAAGGCAAATATATCTATGAATATATTGTACGAAAAATAAGCTTTGTTTAAAATGTGCATTACATATTTATATTTAACTATCATTATTTTTGAAGAGCATCCTTGATGTATGTTTCAATAGATATTGCCTCGTTCTTTGTACCGTAAACAAAAAAACAGCTGGATGGCAATCAATTTAGTATTTTTCATATGGATGGGCTCCCATTATTTTAGAATATAATCCATAAAAACAAAAATATTTCATTAAAAGATAAAATCACCAGGCAAATCAAATATTTTGCTATCTCATATACGAGCAATGCAATCATACGAAGTACTATTTTTATCTTTTCCTTGAGGATAATATTTAATTGAATAGTAAAAATAGTTTGTGACCGATTTTTATAAATATATATATATATTATCTGAAATCACAACATAATGCGCATTTTATCCCTTATCAGGTAACATTCTTTTGGCAGGATTATTTGCATTGTCATCGTAAGACTTTATCGGCTAGTAAAAAAGAAATGAATTAAAATAATATTGACACAATGTTTCTTAGAAAGATAACCTTGAATATTAATATTTATTTTAATTTTCTTTTACTAAAATTTCATGAAAAAATCAAAAATGCCTCAAAGTGATTCATCCGATGATTAGCCAGAGTGACGTAAATTGACCCAATTCTTATTCTACATTTAATTTATAGTCGAGAAAATTTATAAAATACAACCGACGAAAACGAAACCATCGAAAATGAATAATTCTTTATGTAATTAGTACACATTCTACTTGTTCAAATATTAGAATTTCGAACATTGTAATGGATTTACAACGACATAAAAACACATATTTGACATAGATTTTTTCTTTTTCGCATTATATATTATACTATTATTTGTTGACTTGGTTTTGTTCTCGCTTACAATTAGAATCGATACCATACACTAATGACATCTCAATAGTAAAAATTTTGCACGTTCCTATCCTCAATCTATGAAATTTTATTGCTAGATAGTTATTTTATTGCTAGAAATTAAATAAACTAAATATGAGTGAAAATAAAATATTATTAATTAAAACATGTCTCGAAGATCTAAGTTCAGAGTTATTAATGTCAATATTTGATTATTTAACTTCGATTGAAGTTTTAATTGCATTTTTTAATTTAAATAAACGTATACGTTTGACTATTTGCTATTATTTACAATTGGGTTATCGTTTAACACAATTCAATTTACAAGACACAAATTATTTAACGTATAGAATTTTTTGTCATGAGATTTTACCGAATCTAAAATCAACTATAACATCATTTCAGTTCGGTAGTAATTATTATTTTGGGCAAATTGATTATTTTAATCAATATCAATTGATGCGTCTTGATTCACTTACGATGCGTATGATTGATCCAAATTTAGCTAATGATATACTTCAAAAATTCCTTAATTATAATCGTTTGCAATGGTTTGATAAAATAAATTTAATTATCGACGAAGAAACTAAGGGATGGAATGAACAAATGTCCTTTTGTGTACAAAATATTCCTGTTAGAGAATTAAAAATTATAGGTAGGACAACAGAAATTAAAAATTACTTGAAACAACAAAGAAAAAGGATTTCGTTTCATTTGATAGTCTCGTATAGTGTGTCAAATCACATCTATGGAATTGTTTCTATATTACAAGTTATAAAAAAAAAACTAGTCTATACAAATATTTCCCTGGGATACATTGTCTACAAGAGATCAACACAGTTAGAAAAGTCTCGTACTTCCACTAGCCAAGGAGAATATCTTTTTCAACAAGAAACGAAATACGCATAATTTATTTCTTGTAGGTAAAGTTCCATATGTCTTTGCTCAGCATCTAATGACAGGTTGTTATTCAATTACTCATCTAACTATTCATTTAAAATTTGATCACGGTAAGCATCTCGCCCGTTAAAACTCTCTATTTATTCATCATTGTTTCTTTTTAAAGATCTACTTCCTCTTCTTTACTATCTACCCAATCTAATCGAATGCAATGCTTATGTTGATCAACGTGGCCGTGATATATCCAATGATTTAACACTACTCGAACCCCTTCCTGCTTTAAAACATTTCAAATACGAAGGACTTATGCCACCGATTTATTTACGACGTTTAATTATTGAAATTAACCTACATATTGAACATCTATTTATCTATACACAAGATTATCAATGGCCATTTCATTCATCTGAAGGATTTTGCTGGGATTTTTTCGATTGCCTTCATGATTTACAAAGATTTCATTTCTATATTCGTCTAATGACTTCAGATAGTTTTAATAATTTACGACCATATTTTACCGATACAAAATATTTAATCAATCGAAAATTATGTCATATTGTAGCATGTGTTGTTTCAAAAGATATCGGACAAATATTTTCTTTGCCATTTGAATTTAATCATTTTGAAATTTTTGACGAAAACTTTTTTAGCCAAATTCAATATGTTAAAAATGAAAAAAATAATTCAAATGAAAATTATTGGAGTAATATCGAACATTTGACGTTACATGTGAATATTTATGATCGGTCATTATTACAATTGATAAAAGAAAATTTTACAAAAGTATGTTCAACTGATTATCAAGTTCCTCATTTCAGTCTTATACCGCAAGAAAATGAATTACATCAATATGAAATTGAACTTAGTAGGTTTACCGAATTTTTTTCAAAGAAAAAGAAAAATTTGTCTTTCTTTCAGGTACGATCAAAAAGCTTATAATTCGCGATAGTGTTAAACATGGTTGTCATGTTCCTCAACCCCTATTTCTTCTTACATCAAATCTAATTGAACTTGAAATTGATCATTTCTATTTAATGCAAATTGTTTCAATGGTTAGTAAACAAACTCAATCGTGTATGTTAACAGCATTTTCTCGACTTCGTCGTGTAACTGTCCGACAATTTGACGAACGTATAACGGATTATTTTTTTTCCTATTTTTCTCATATAAAAATCTTTGCTCTCATATTCGCAACATATAAAATGCAAGTTTACCGAACCAAATTATCATTTCTTGATGATCTTCTTAAATCGATGTCGCATTTAATTAGTCTCAAATTAGAACATATAAAAAAGCCACAATATTATCAAGATTATATTGAAATGCAAAAGAATGTCGAAGAAAAATTCTCAGAATATTATTCGAAATCTACCTATTGGTGTAAATGGTACGATGACCAGACACAACTACACAATAGATATGCAACATTTTTTTATTCAACATAGATTAACATTTTGTTTTTATTTATTTTTCTTTATTTAATTTTGCTCAGGGTTCTTTTGTTTGTTCGTTTGTTTTTATTTTGTTTAAAACGTTGCTTGACATGAAATGTGTGTTTGTGATAATGACTTGATTTTTCTCAGTCTATGTACATCTAAAAGATATTGAACTGATCTCTTCATTAAATGTATATATTCATTAGGTGATAAGAAAAAAAGGAAATTCAATTCTTTTAGATGAATGCATCCCACTGATCATCAACAATCATGGAACAATCTGATTCAAGATATTTTTCTCAACGAGCCAAACATATTTCTCAACTGAACCAGCAATCTTCACCTGCAATTGTTAAACGAACATTGCCAGAAGCTTGTTTTCAATTTTCTAATCGAACTTATGCGCCATCATCCGATACTCAAGTGACTCCAGTGGGACGTGGCCATGGCAATGCAATAGTAAAGGATCATTGCCAAAGTATTAGTAAAGGTCGCGGTCGAACAACAGTGCCTTTATCATCATTTATATTGCAAAAAGATAATCTTTCACCGCCAAAAAGCTCTACTACTAGTTCAACGCCAATGTTTGTTATGCACGATGAAGTACAATTTGTTCGACCCTATTTCGGACCACCCAGTAATAACGATTTGAAATCATCATCGATATCTCATAAACGAGAAATTCTTCTTTCAGCATTGAAAGAAATAGAATCCGGTTTAAAAACATTGTAAGTGTGTTTTCAGATATTTTTCCCTATGAAAAATACTTGATGAGTTTTCTTTTCTTTTGTATTGCGAACTTTCAGATAGATATAAATAAAAAAAGTGTCACATCCTTTTCTTTTTGTGTATTGGATATTCTGTGATTGAAAGACATTTTGTTCATGTATGGATTGTTTTGTCTAGAAGTGTTATGAGTTGTGTTTCCGAATTGTTTTTTTTTTCATTTTATTTTGTATTTATATGAAACAAACATTTCTGAATGAAAATTACCAAAAATTGAAATTCTCGTTATTCTACAGATAGACAATCAAATGTCGTAAACGTGATTCAAGGAAATCTGTTATGTACTTACAAGATCGCATTTTATTCGTACTTTGCCATAATGAGGAAATCAAGATGAATGAAAAGAAAGAAGACGATTTGTTTTTTCTCTCGTGAAGTCATCGAAAAAGAGGGTGCTGTAAATGATCTGACTCCACAGGTCAAGAACTGTACTGTATTCTCTTGCCCTAGTAGAGTTCTTTCAAAATCCTTATTTGACGGAAATCGCTATATTGCATTGATACTATGAGACGAACCTTGAAAATATCCTAGGAAAAAGATTGATTTTAGAAGTGTGAAAATGATTACTAAATTATTTAAGAATTCAACAAATGATGCATTTCTTTTGTTAAGATTGATTTCAGTGGCGGGTTCCCAACTGTGTTTAACTATCTTGTTGAATTCTATACAACAACAATGTACATGTTTTTCTCTTCGTCTTCCCACAATATGAAATTTCGTAGCCACCGTATGACGATGATGGAAGTTAATCATTTTTATTTGTTATTGCATATTCTTATAGTACTTGATCGCTGCTATTTACAACATCCTAATAATTATAATACTATTCGATTAGCCAAAAATCAAAAGATATAAATAGTAAGGTAGCGGTAATTCAAAATTTGAGCAAATTTTATTTTTCGATGTCTTATATATGGTTCGATAGAGCTCATCAAACTGGATGAGAAAATATATTAAAAAAATTCTAA